>JABXWE010034183.1:0-18287 GCA_014611495.1 Limonius californicus
ATCCAGCATCTTGATATACTGACCTCCTCCTAGGTGAGTTTGAACTCTATGCTTTAAAATTGCAATTACAATTGTGCAAGTATTACATAATAATGTGTTTGTACTCTTTATTAAAACAGTATCGTTACACCTTTGCAATGCGCATGGCACTATAAGCTCGTTATATCTAAAATCTAAATATTCTTACCGCCTCTTAAGTGAGTGTGGAAACTATTATTAAAAATATACATACATTTGTGCTAATTACTATATAAAATTGTATTAATACTTTTCATTAGAACATTATCGTTACACCTGTGTAATCGGCATTGGTATTAAAAGCTCGCTACATCCAAAGTCTTTATATACTGAGCTCGACTCAAGCGAGTTTGCACACTCTATTTTTAAAAGTTCACTAATTTGATTAGAGTATTATACGAAAACGTATTCATACTCTTTATTAAATAATTCCGTATACCATTGTAATCCATATTACAAATATCAATTTTTAAATATTGAAAAATAAGTATAGTCGTAGTACCAAACAAAAGAAAAAATATTCATATTATCCATTTAATTACGCTTTGGGAAAATTAAATTAAATTTTATCTACCATACATCGCGGTGTTACGCTAGAAATGTTGATCAACAATTTTCGATATCCACGAAAATAATTGAATTACTGCCACACACACACTCACATTGCGTTCGGTAACTTGGACATTGGATTATCTACTTTGCTGATGTGACAAGCTAACCCTAGAGGCTTCCAATACGATTACTGACCACCTACAGCTAGTGGCACAAAAAACAGAGCCTTGATCTTATTATCGTCCCTCGTGGTAGCTTGTCTAACTAACACAATCAGAAGGTGACGGTGCCTCCAGCGTCTCGACGCTCTTCTTGACACTTGTCCAACTGCGACACAACAATTTGGCCTTCTACGAGGAACGTTATGAGCAGCAGGAACAATCGCGGCGCTGTTTTTATTTCTTCTTAATCAGCACTTCCTCTCGAGTCAGCTAAAAGAATGAGCGCAACCACCCTTCTGGTTTGGACAATGGACCGTCTGAAACGCCGTTGTTTGGTTCTTTGTAGGCCCCTGCGGTCTCTGCAGTCCACACCTGGACATAACATTAGTAATGAAATGGCGGATGTAAAAGGGTTTGCTTAATTTACTGGATATATTTGTACATATTGCCCTCGTTTTGTTTGGTTATTTACACTCGTAAAACGGATCACTTAAGTTTCTTGTCGGTGTTTTATTGGACATCAAGTTTCTGCTATAAATCGTTTCAGGCAGGTGCTTTATAATAACATCTAATGAAAATATTAATGTGATTCTGCCGTAAAAGTAATTTTTATTATCCAGAGATCTCAAGCGTGATTAGCGGTGTGTTAATTATATTTGGGAAGGAAGTACGTCCGTATTGAGTTCTAATTATAAGAGATATCAATCGAAAATTGTGCAAGAACGAATTTATTTAACATAAGTTAAATGGCCTGGAACATACCACAACCATATAAATATTTTAGTTCCGTACTTGGGAAACATATACGAGAAAATTGCTAAAATTATAAATAAAATAATTTTTGAAACAGCAATATCACTTTCAATATCTTATTCAATGTTAAACATAAGACTAATGATTTGTTAAAATCAGGTGTTTACAAATTAAACTGTTGACAGTGTAATTCTGTATACATAGGCCAGACAATTAGAAATTTGTATACCAGATGCAAAGAACATACACAGTCCTATGAAGACAAACACACAGAAACACTTGTTATAATATAACCATACATTAACACCCAACCTCAAATAAAATTTTTACGCTTCTGGGATGATGAATGTAAATTATATATGCTTGAAACACAAGTTTACAGAAACCGCCAATGTATTGTTCTCATAACCATAAATGTTTACTTGTACTTATATTGTTTTTGATAACGTGTATCACGTCGTAATTCTTATAACGCAGTAAATAACTAATAAAACCTGATAAAATTAATAGTTGCTTTTGCAAGGCAAGAAACGGTTGCAAAACTTCGAAAAACCTTTTAGTACCACAATATTTAGAACACAAGCTGGTGAAGAACTTATCTTTGCAGGTATTCCTCATCCAAGTTTCTTTATACAGTCCAAATTCATCCGTTCCTGCTGAAGATGGCAACTTAGTTATAGAAATACGTATTTAGATGTTCAAAAAATCCTGATGATAAAGCATTTTATAGAGTTTTGTATACTTGAACAACCGTCTCCGTTCAATCCTATTAAGAAACCGTTAATAAACCTATTTTAAAATTCTAGGAAAACAAAACTTAATGTTGTCGGTACTGGTAATTTAGATATGTTGATAGTATTTGTATAGAAGAAGTGACGCTTAAACAAGGTTCGCGGCTTTTTCTAAACATCAGAAACGTTAAAATGGCTCTTTTTCTCAAATGGGAACTAAAATCGTAGGATTATTGTTCAGTGCCTTTAAGACCGTCAAAGAATTCATTGCCTTAATAACAAAATACACAACAGTAAAATTTTATATCAATGGCGTCGGTGATTGGCCGTAGTACTAAAAATTCATAAATAAATCAACGTTCGTAATACCAAGGAAGGAAATTATTCGTTTGTCGTTATTTTAGGGTTTGGTTTGATTTGCTGTATAATCTTTAGTACCTATGCTATATAAGTACTTTGCACCTTGGTATGTATTGTATATTGTGATTCAGCGAGAGTCGGACGTGTGGTTTTCCAAGCATTTCTATGCACTTAGGCCATATTTGCCATATTGTACATTCTAACTATGAATTTTCCCTATTCGGGGTAGTTCTAACCCTAGTAGCGTGTCACATCGCAGTGGTACGGGACTTACAGCTTAACTTCTTATCCGACAGAAGGCCATTTTCAGTTTTTCACCGACCTCGGCCGGATTCCAACCCGCATCCCTTGGCGTCCTATAGGCAAGTGCGGTAACTATTAGCCCACCTGGGCCGGCAGCTTGGTTTTTACTAATATATTATTAATAATAATCATGCATAATACTTCTATCATTCCTTCAAAAATATTAAAGAATCAAATGTCGTTGATTATGCAATTGACGGGAAATTGATTTTCTCTTTCAATCCAAGACTTTGCAGCACGCATAGTATAAGATTCCCATATTCCTGTTGCATTCATAAACTTCTGAAATATTTATAGAAACAGTCTGAAATCGTTGTTATCTAGCATCCTCTATTGGAAAGTTTTCCGTATTTAAGCAATTTTCGTATTGTTCAGTAAATGGTTGCTTACATTTTTAATCATTTAATTCACTAATATCTAAATATTTTTTATAAATTGTTAATAAGTAATGAAAGTTCTCATTTGTTAAAGTAATTCTCGTCCATAATTAATTCCTATTCTATAACCATCAACTATAAAACATTGATCTGAATTTAATTACAATATATTTCCTAATATATCGTCTCCATTAATTTGACAATATGGACATGGTGTTTTGAAGGTATCACACATATTTCTAAGTTACACAAATTCAAAGAGAATACATGAAACTTGTATCAGTGTGGTTAGAACATTTCCATTGATTTCTATGACTCCAGCTTTAGCAAAACATTTCCCTACTGCTTAGTCTTAGTCATTTTCTGAATGAAAATATAAAAATCTTCTAGAGAATTGTGTCTCCTTCTTCATTTTTGTGATGATTAATCAATCTATTATTAACCAAATCACTTTAATGTAAGCTCTAACGTTTTCTCATCTGCTGTTCGTATTTTTGTAACCATTTCATTCTTTAAAACAATTATCAAAGGTCTCTCAACGTTTTCATGAACAAGTTCATTTAATTTTGCTTCTATTTCCTCTCAAATTTTGGTTGTATCATTTTTTATGTAGGGTTTCATTTTGCACCATTTCCCCAAATTAACTACAATATTGTATACATCAATCGCACATACGTATTATAATATAGAAAGGTCTGTAATGGTCCCACAGATAGTCAATTTCGCTTCTTTATCTATATTTCTGATTGTTTTTCACCCCCTATTTCGTATACATTGGTCGCCAATTGGCCTGATATTGGTTTCTTCAGATATGCTGATAATATCTATCATGTATTTATTACTTCGTTTCGATTTTGGTTGCATTGCTGTGCGTGTTGGATGTGGTTCCGGAATTATTCTAGAGGGACTGTTTATTTTATTCCCTTGGCCCTTTTTATATTCCTACCTTAGGGGCTTGCGTAGAGGTGGATACATAGTAATGACCATTGTCCGAGGGGTCTCCAATAGAATACTTTTGTCACATGAGAAACGTATATGCTGACCAAGTGCGCATCCCACTGGTCAGTTCGGGGAGTGGTCAGTCAAGAGGGTTGCTAGAGCTGGACACCGGTTGGCTTACAAAAGTATATAAGCGGGAACAGTTGGTCAGTGAAAAATGTTACGCTACTTACCCACACCTGCGACGTAAAACGCCAGCGGTCCCAAACCTTTCCGCCGTGGAATATTTATGTCCCACATTACTAAACCGCAGGTTGTCGAAAAATAGGAAACATAAAAGTCAGCGGGAATAAAAACCGACAAACAAGACTCCCCGATAAGGACAACAATTAAAAATATAGATCAGTTGAGTCGGTGATTGCTAATCCCCGCAGGGTGCTAACTAGAGGGGGTAAAGGCTAACCTCCACCCCGCTTGTCGAGTGTCATTACGACACCCGGTCGCATAAGAGGGTGGGTTAAATTCGCAGCTGTTTTATGAATCGATATGCATTACACTGTAAAAATACTGTCAAGATTAAGGGGAATTAATTTTAGGGAACTTAAGAAATATTATAATGTATAGCATCCTATATATGCTTCTGGGGTAGTACTACTTACCATTGATTTTATATGAATTAGATTGACAAACTCCAGATAATAAAAGGAATCCTTTTATAGGTTTTCAGCCGCCAGAGGGCAGCAATGGCAACAGCTGTAACTAACAACAAAAACCTTGTCGGGTTTTAACATTTTTCATGTTCTCAGTTCGCAATGTAGGTTCTACTTCCTAGTTTACCATTTGCGTTTTGTAAACTATGAAATCTCTTTCTCTTTTTAGCATTATCCTCACACTTTTGCATGCTCTTTCCAGATGAAACGCTTTATCAGTTATATATAATCATCACTCTGTTGCTACTCTAATTAGTTTAAAATAAATTACTGTTCGTATAAAGTACGCTTACAAAATGACCTCTCCGCTAACTAACTTTGTAATTACAATTCAGGAAAATTAAACTGTACATATTTACACCACGATCTGCTTCATCTGCGAGAAGGAACCTGATTAAGTTTCGCTATACAAACAGGCCGTGGTCGTACTTAAAATATTACTTTTAGATCAGTAAAAGCGGTTGCCTACCTTACTTCAAACTGGTAGATGCACCAAGAAATATTTTTGTGGTTTTTAAATTATGTGTCGACTCATACACTACCGATTAGTTAATTTCATAATTAGGCATATTAAATAATAGAACAAATTGCCAAAATGAAGACGCGTGAAGAAAACTTCAAACTGAGCACGAGGCAACTTCCGGTAGCAAACATGTTGTTTCGGGTTTTCAATAATTTGTTTAAGTTTGTATCATTATACAGGGTGGTTCCAAACATGTGCGAAAAACTTTAACCATGTGTAGCTGAGGTTATTTAACGCCTAAATCACGTAGAAATTTCTTTTTAAATTCGGCGCCGTTACGGAGATACGGCACTTCAAATTTATTTTTTACATAAGTTCACTAAAATGCGAATAACTTTTTTGTTTCTTGTTCAATTTCGATAAACTTCTCGTTGCTTTGGAAAGCTAATAGTCCAAGCTTAATTCAATAAAAAAAAAATGCATAGCTGTATGTGAAAAGTGAATGAAATTTGACCCAGAAGTGGTGTAAAATTTTTAAATTACGTGGTACCTATTTAAATGCCTTTTCTATTCGAAATCCTGTTAAATAACTCTAAATACTAAATGTTCGAAAAAAATTGTAAAGACCTTTCTTGTAGAAAATAGAATACTAGCTCAGAAACTGTACTAACTCAGGTTATCGAACTCGTGTTCAAGATACATCTTAATTTACAAATTTTTCACTAAATTTTTTATTTCTGAGTTAGATTTCATCCACTTTTCATACACAACTGTACATTTGTTTTGACTTGAACTGTTAGCTTTCCAAAAACAACGAAGTTTATCAAAATTGGACAAGAGAAATAGTTATTTACAGTTTACTGAAGTGATGTAAAATATTTTTGAAGCGTCGTATCTCCGTAACGGTGCCGAAATTAAAAAAATTAGAGGTTAAATACCTCAGCTATATGTGAATAAAATTTTTCGCGCAGGTTTTGAATTACCCTGTATATTATTTATTATATTATATATAGGCGGTTGAAGGTTGGATTTCTACGCTGAAGGTGTAGTGTTCAGTTCCCAGTACCAGAAGAGCGGATTTTTAACGGCCATTCCCCCTCGCAAGACAGTGGCAAACCAGCGAGAGGTATTCTGCCTAGTAAATCTTATCGGGAATAGAAGTATTTACATTGCCCGTTGTTCGAAGCCCACGTTACGTTGTAGGTCCTCTATGTTAGGCATGGGAGAGAATATCGCTATGTTTGGTTTCTGAAATTTTTATTATTCTTGCTTTTTGCAATGTAATGTATTGCATGTAAGAGAATAATTCCAAAAATAGGTACTATTGGGCATAGATTTTAAATTAAAGCGTCGCGACGCCACAATAAATACAGTTAAATTTTAAGATTACAAAGTTATAAACTTATAATGAATTAATACCACATCTCTAAGGTTTCTATTCTTTGTACCTAATTAATAGCAGATTGTTACACTTTATTGATTTCCGTATTAAAATACAGAGGTAAATTCCAAAGTATAGTTTAGTTTCTGAAAATTGTTATGTAACATACATAGAATCACGCGAATTCTGAAATAAAGAATTGTTTAAATGCTATTGTAAAAGTTTTTTGTCAGAATTTTTTTCATATTAGTTTTAAACAGCACACTGAAGAAACACTAATATTTGGATTTATTAAAATTTGTCAATTGAAATACGAAAGAATGGTAATGAATTTCCAAAAAATATAAAATTCTTGTTTTGTTGCGGCTTGAGAAATTTCTCTATTTGTTTTATTATGTAAAAACGATATTATTTAACTTGTTGTTGTCATGAACAAAGTTAAAATTTCAAGATTTACCTACCCACTTATCTTCTACAATCTACAGCACGATAATATTTCTAAAATGAGTCTATTGCTAGTAAAGCGATTCAAAATTTCATAAAAATTTGGTGTTCCTAGCTAGTTTAATTAATTTGGTTTTATGGTATAGTTATGGTTTTTTATTTGATTTATTCTTCATATCATCATCATCACTGACAGCCTTTAGCCCCACTGCTGGGCCTCGGCCTATTCTTTGCCACGTGTTTCTCCTCAGCACTTAGGTAGAAACACAGGGGACCTACAGTTTAACGTCGAGTCCCAACGACAGAAATTTCAGAGAAGGTTTTTAGCATTAAGATCCCACGGTTGCAAGCCGGATTGGGAAATTGTGTATGGTGGGTTGCAGACAAGATTTTTTTATTCCTTATACAAAATTTAAAATTTACCTACAAATCTCAATACTGGCAAATTGGAAAACAGTTCCCAAAGTGTTGTAGTTTTTAGAATGTTTCCAATGCATTATCTATAACGCAGTATTACTTTATACTTTTAATTGACATCGGAATCAAATTTTCTTAGATGATGCAAAGTTTTAAATGGCGTTTTAATACTTTACGATACTTGCGGCTAATTGTAAGTGTTTGTGAAACTTTTAGTTCCCAACTAAAGAGTGCTCTTTGCCGGAGTGTAGCAAATTTATGAAAGCATTTGCGTTTTTTACATTTGTTTTCACAAAAGGAAATGAACAGCAACAGGAAGGGTAGACTTAAAATACCTATGTATATTGGAGTTTTCCAGGAACCAGAGTCGCATTATGCTCTGTGTTTCTTGTAACCGTGTTTAGTTTAGGGAATCCGAAACCGGCATGGGAATTTGAAAACTACTGCAACCTTTTTCACATGCCATCCATGATACTGATTTAGTTATATTACTCCAAAATAGAGGTAATAAAACATGGGTTTCTATTAAAGAAAACTAACGTGAAGCTCGTTATGATACACAACTAACATTGGTTATAAAGAATTACATTTAAAAAATAGATAAATCTTGATACTGGGGTTCATTACGTGCTTTAAAGGTGATAATCTGCACTTGCTGCGTCGAAAACGAGAGATTTCTCGGCTCGTCTCGTTTTGCTTACAAAAATGTAGATGAGACTCTCTATTTCTCGTCTCGCGTTGTGGAGACGAGGCGAGAAATAATATTACGAGGAAAGAGAGGAGAAGAGAATTTCTCGGCGAGATTCTCGCTGTTTGGAGACTGTTTAATGCAGTGATTAATAGATCTTATAATCATACATTAAACAAGAACATTTCACATCAAAAAAGCATTTTAACATAGTGTAATCATTTTGTATAGGGGCATACTACGTACCGTATGTACGTATGTCACACCTTGAAGTGTCTTAAACTCTTAACGTTTAAAAGGTTTGTCTATAAGGGTGATTTAATGTGTCTTCTGTAAGAGGAACAACCTGGTATCCTCTACAGATTAATCTTCAATCCTGTGCCTCTTACGTATACATACACGTTAAAATATCACAAACATCAGTAGTGCTTGCAAACTAAATTTGCTAAAGTAATAGAAAAATGTGTAAGTTTTAATTTAAATAGAGTCAATATGAAGAATTAATTAATTTAAATCAAATTACCACTCAACAATAATATTTTCGATACTATTTCTAATTTTTGTGGTACCACAACGAGACATTGAAAGTCGAGGCGAGGCGCGAAATTGACCGTACGAGACGAGACTGACCTTATTTCTCGTCTCGCAATTTCGAGACGACACGACGCCGTATTATTTCTTTTCTCGTCTCATCTCGTGGCAACACTATCTGCAATAAAGTTGGTCTCTAAATTAATTCCAAATGTATCATAAACGTAGGTTGATTTAAGTATATTTGTACACTACATTGGCATTATTTATCATAAGTTTTTATCACTTTTATATTTTCGCTTTATTAAACTCTAGGAAATATTCCCTACTATTTAAAACAAACAATATGTAAACAGACAGCATACTATTGTAGCTCCGATAACAATAAAAAAAGCTTGATTTAGGTAATTTTAAGCTACTTTAGTAACCCTTTAATAAACACAATTAAATGTGTAAAGTTCAACATGCATGGAATCTTTAAGATCGTATGCTATCTGTTGCTACGTCCATTTGAATATAGTTGGGGAAAATATCGATTCGCAAAAATAGAGAAGTTGACCCTTCCCTATTCAGCGCAGTGTTAAATTGAAAATTACGGTAACCCTTTCTTGTTTGCTCAACTTGTTGAAGTGTACTTACTTGGCTAATGGTTTCCTAAGCAATCATGTGACGAATCCACTTTTACTATCATCATAAACTGAAACTTTTGATTTATTATTTTGCAGCAGACGCGACGGGGCGGATCCAGACGGTCACCAGGACATCCTCACATGTGGAGTCTGCCAAAAACCATTCGCCCTCTCCGACATCGTCAGATTTATCCAGCACAAAGTAGCATCTTGCAACAAAGAAAATTTCGCAGGCGGCCACTGTTTTCAGGGTGCAGATCGGGAGCGAGACAATGATGATGGAGCCTTACCACTTTCCACCATTAATACGAGGCGGCCCAGCATATCTGCCCCCATTTCCGGGAAAAAGGCTTCCGGGAGCAGCACAAGAGTGCACACTCCACCGCCTGCGTCCCCAAGGCTGCCGGCTCCTGGGGATTTGTGCGTCGACGGGGCAGCGTCGTCTACTCCAAAGAGACGCGCTTCATCATCTCCCTTGACATCTTCGAGTTTAGAAGATGGAGAAGACATTAAACCTAATATCAAGCAGGAGCGGATGGAAACGACCTCCTCGCCGGAAGAACCCAGTCATAAGAAGTCGAGAACTGAGGTTGCTGATGCTGAATCAAACACCACAAACAGCGGTAAGAATTTGTTTAATTTGAGATTTTATCATTCTGGATAGAATTCTCCCCAAGTTCTTAAAGCAAATTTGGTTTACGTTGGGAGAATTCAATTGAAAGAAGGCTTCATTTTAGCTACAATAGGTTTTGGGTTTATCAACATTTTGCTGTTTTACGACTTTTAACATTTTTTACAATGGTGAACAATGCACCGTTGCATAATGTGTTTATGGGCGTTAATGAAATCCCATTAGCTAAAAATATCATAAAATTTCCCATTGTTGTTTTATCAGTTAAATGGTTATATTTTTTATTTTATTCAGAAACAGACCTTATTACTTTGTTATAAGTTTCAACTACTGAAGTCTTACGGTATTGAGCCAACTTGTTTTAAATTGCAATGGTCGTAGAAGAAGTGAAATGATGATAAATCATTGGTAAAATTTCAATAGTTTAGAACTAAAGCGTACTCACACAATTTAATTAATTATTTTCCCATGGAGGATATCAGTCTAGGATTGTTATTTTTAATGGATTTCAAGAAACTTGCTGTCAAATATTATTATTGCATAACCTCATTTTCATACTTTTTAAACATATACATTTTATTTAAAGTCTCAAAGAGAAATACATAAGAAGAATTAAATCTTGCCCTTCCGAACTATTTTAGATTAAGCCATTGCTACTGTAGCAACTTGCTTGCTTCTGCTAAATATTTACGTAAAAAATAGAATGTAGGTTTCACCTAACGCTCCGAATCGCAACAGATCAACTGCACTAAAAGTGAGTGGGTTCGCTCCCTACTCATTTCTACAGAACGTTTTCATAATGCAAATCTAATAAAAGATATCGTTTCTTTGCCACTAATAATAGACTTAGCATCTCTCCATCTTCAAATTGAAAATATCTTCTTAATAAAGCGAAGTCCAAAATATTGGATTACTAGGCCAAAACTTTGACTTCCTAACTTAAGGTTTAAGTTTTTAATTTAAAATTGTGAGCTCCTAAGCTCCGAGGCGGCCGTGGGCTAGAGGTTAGCGCGTTAGACTTCTACGCCGAAGGTCCTGGATTCAATTCCCCTCGCAAGGCAATGGCAAACCAGCGAGGTATTCTGCCTAGTAAATCTTCTCTGGAGTAGAAGTGTTTACACTTCCCGTGGTTCGGAGCCCACGTTAAGCTGTAGGTCCTTTATGTCTGTGGTACTTTAAGCGCGCAACACAGGCATAGGAGAGAAGATCGCTACGTCTCGTAAGAGATAAAGCACTAGAAGAAGAAGTGGATATATTGAGTGTATTATTAAAGCAAAATTTCGTCATCCCAATCCAAAATATCGAATGACGAACTCAAAATTTGGATTTACTGGCGTATTCTTTCAACTAATTGCTCGAAATATTAATCTCCTAATAGAAAATATCTTCTTATTAAATCAAAATCACGACTTTGGTATCCAAACTATCGAGTTACTACCTCAAAATTGAAAATCACTAACTCATAATTGCAGATTCTAGCTCAAAATTGCGATCTCCTAATAGAAAATATCTTCTTATTAAAGCAATCTTTCGATTTTCGATTACATATTGGCTCAAAATTTCAGTTTTTAGCTCAAAACGCCCGCTACATCACTGAAAATACCGATATTAAATCAAAATCTCGTACTCCTTATCCAAAATATTTAGCAATTACTTCAAAATTTATACTCACTAATTTAAAATTTCAACTCCTAATTGCAGATTCTAGGCTCAAAATTGCGATCTCCTAATGGAAAATATCTTCTTATTAAATCAAAATCTCTACCTTCGAGTTCAAAATATGGAGTAACCAACTCAAGAATTTCATTTAATAACTCAGAATTTCGCATTTTGGCTTAAAATGTCGACGGCCCAACTGAAAATATTGACTTTTTAAAGCAAAGGCGATCCTTTAAACACAAAATATCGAGTTAGTACTAAAATTTTGGCTTACCAGCTCAAAAATTTGTGCTCCGAAGTCCGAACCCAAACTTTTTGACTTACCAACTAAGAAATTTCTACTTCTTCTTTCTTTCTTTATCGATTCCTCTTTTACCTTACGGCGTCGAACAAAAATCACGAACTCATTATTGCAAATTCTAGCTCAAAATTGCGGTCTCCTAATAGAAAATATCTGCTTATTAAAGCAATCTCTACTAAAAGCAATATTCACTTACTAACTGAAATGTTGACATATTGGTTCAAAATTTCAGTTTTTAGCTCAAAACGTCGGCTGCATAACTGAAAATATCGATTTATTAAACCAAAATCTCGACCTCTATCCAAAATATTTAGTAACTGCCCTCAAATTTACACTCACTAACGTAAAATTTCACTTATAACTCAAAATTTTAATCTTTTAATCGAAAATATTTTCTTATAAAATCACAATGTCGACATTAGCGTCTAAACTGCCGAGTTACTAACTCATAATTGCAGATTCTAGGCTCACAATTGCGATCTCCTAATGGAAAATATCTTCATATTAAAGCAATCTCTCGATTTTCGATTCCAAAATATTCACTTACTAACTAAAAATGTTGACATATTGGCTCAAAATTTCAGTTTTTAACTCAAAACGTCGACTCCATCACTGAAAATATCGAATTATTAAATCAAAATTTCGACCTCTATCCAGATATTTAGTAACTGCCTCCAAATTTAGACTCACTAACTTAAAATTTCAACTTACAGCACAAAATTTTAATCTGTTAATAGAAAATATCTTCTTATAATATCAAAATGTCGACCTTAGCATCTAAACTGTCGAGTAACTAACTCACAATTTTAACTCAGTAACTCATAATTGCAGATACTAGCTCAAAATTGTGATCTCATAATGGAAAATATCTTCTTATTAAATCAAAATCTCTACCTTCGAGTCCAAAATATGGAGCAACCAATTTAAGTATTTCATTTAATAACTCAGTGTTTTAGATTTTGGATCAAAATGTCGACCTCGCAACTGAAAATATTGACTTATTAAAGCAAAAGCGATCCTTTAAACACACAACATCGAGTTAGTACTCAAAATTTTGGCTTGCCAGCCCAAAAATTTGTACTCCTAACCCAAACTTTTTGACTTACCAACTATAAATTGTATAAGAAATTTCTACTTTTTCTTTCTTTATCAATTCTTCTTTTACCTTAGGGTGTCGAAAAAAATCACTAGCTCATTATTGCAGATTCTAGCTCAAAATTGCGGTCTCCTAATAGAAAATATCTTCTTATTAAAGCAATCTCTCGATTTTCGACTAAAAACAATATTCACTTACTAACTGAAAATGTTGACATATTGGTTCAAAATTTCAGATTTTAACTCAAAACGTCGGCACTAACTTAAAATTTCAACTTATAGCTCAAAATTTTAATCTGTTAATAGAAAATTTCAACTTATAGCTCAAAATGTCGACCTTAGCGTCCAAACTGTCGAGTTACTAACTCACAATTTTAACTCAGTAACTCATAATTGCAGATTCTAGGCTCAAAATTGCGAACTCCTAATGTAAAATATCTACTTATCAAATCAAAATCTTTACGTTCGAGTCCAAAATATAGAATAACCAATTTAAGAGTTGCATTTACTAACTCAGTGTTTCAAATTTTGGATCGACTTCCTAACTGAAAATATTGACTTATTAAAGCAAAAGCGATCTCTTAAACTCAAATTGTCGAGTTAGTAACTCAAAATTTTGGCTTACCAGTACAAAATTTTGACCTCCTAACCCAAACTTTTTGACTTGCCAAATAAGAAATTGCTACTTACGAACTCAAAATTTTTTATGTACCAATTCGAAATTTTCACAGTTGGGTGGGTTTTCCATTTGTTTACACTCGATTCGGAACCAATAAAACGTTATTTGACTATAATGTTGCTCTATAATCTGTGTTGACATTACCATTTAGGTGGGGGGGGGGATAGGCAAATTTAAATTATTGAGTCTAAAGTAGGAGTTACTACGTCCCAATTTTAAGTTGGCAACTGAAAACTAAGGCCCTTCTATTTAATCGTGTGGCTGTTATAGTCATCGTGCAATGGTTACTACAGATGATGATCCATTACACTATTGCTTGTATTTCATAGAGAACTTGATTAAATTTAAACGTATATACTGCTATAGTAATAAGGTTAAAAGGGTATTCCAACCAAATCGTGTAGGATCGTATTTAATCTTTTTTTTTGCTGAGCAACGTAACTCAAAAACACGGGAACAATTTTGGACACCACTGTGTATATAGCAACAACTTGAATTTCTTCTTTAAAAACGAATATTAATGGCAGTAAATGTTTATTACTACACTTTTTATTCGCTCGGTATAAGTAATGGCAATCAAGTAATCAAATTGCAAAGCATCATTGCTACTCCGTTAAACTCTTTCGATTCCAACCCCACTGCAACCTAGAGCTGTGTCTCAGTGGTTGCCAAACTCAAAGTTCTAATTTATATTACTTTCAGATCTAGTTAAAATGTCTATTTTCAAAGTTTAGATTTTTTAGTGCGAGAAGTTCAAATTAACCTTCTCATAATTACAACTCCATAGTAGTTTCGTTCTCGTCAACTCTTCATCAATACCTTATGATATCTGAATAATTCGTTATTGGGGATTTACTCCGATGCTTTATTTTGATTACAATTTGACGTATCTGAGGATCAAGTAACAATTTTCCAAACTGTTCTTGTCACTGATTCGATTTGCGGTTTATTTTGAGCAGAAATCTAAAATCTGTCTAGGGATTTTTTGGGAATACCGTCTAAGCGTCAACTAACTCTTCAGATCAACGATTTTAACCCGTTTTTTGTTCCGTCCGATCCCAACTTTTCTTTGTGTGCCTGGCGTATTTTTCTTAGAGCGTGCCCTTTATGATAGCGTCTGTTGTCTTAATGTCCTGTTTTTGGACGTGCTAGTTTTTCAGCTGAGCTGGTTTACTACACATAGATTTTGACCGAACCGCGCTACTCCCGGACTGATAAATGCGGCATTTTCGCCTGAGTGAAGCGCAAACGGAAATCGATCGTAGTTCAAATCATCCATGTAGTACTAAGAACTGGAAGACGTTTTCCTGATTGTAACTAACTAGGCGATAGTTCAAAGCATACGCTATTTGGATTTTTTGTGAACCTAATCAGGTGGGCACGCATTGAGCCCTAATTATCTGCAAATGTTGCACTTCACAACCTACACGCACGAATACAATAAGGTGTTGATTCACCACCGTAATAAAATGAATTTTTTATTTGCAACTTAATGAAAGCGCGTGGGGGTTGTTGTGAGGAGCAGTTGCAAACAATAAGGTATTGTCCATCGCGGCTGGACATAACCCTTCACATGTGTGTCGCCCTCGAGTTTCATCTAATAGACCCACTAGAGCGTAGCTTGAACCGATTCTAAAACTTTAAAATCTTCTATTCATACACGAGGGCTTATGTCCACTGAGTGACGTAATCGTGACATGTGTCTCTACCGGGAATTGCCGATAAAAAATGATAACTGAACTCTTGAATCGTTGCTAACTGAATTTATAATGCGGGTGCAGTTGCGGATAAGTCTAGAAAGTATTCAAAGGAAAAGGAATAGAGGATCTAGATCTACTAAATGGCTTATATTCTAAACCTAAAAACAAACCCCTGTGTCTATATCTACATTACTCTTGTACTGGGTTAATGATATTTTAAAGAATTTTCTTGTAATACAGTCCAACTTCTTTATGAGGTGGTAGGAGAAGGAGCTAATATAAAAACCATCAGAAAATCGACTCAACGATTTTTAAGAAATAACTTAAATAAATTTTCAAAAATAATAAATCTTTTGTCTTTCTCGATGAATAGTGGCTTATGCAACCGGCCGTACTTCGAACAGCACGTAAAGCCGTTGGTCCCGGTTGTCATACGAACATCTTCGACAATCGTAAACTATGTAATTGATCTCTGATCACTTGGTTAGACTTATAGAACCTTGTCATGATAGGTAATTAACAGTCTATTTTATCACAAGAAATATTTATACATACATAAATTTGGATATAGCGAGACGTTGGGGATTTGAAATATATGCACGTTATATCCGGGAACCTTAAAAAATATTTGTAGTACTTCAGCTTAATTTTCCCTGTTTCGATTTCAATCAAATTATTAAATTAGGTATTGCAAGTGCCATTCATATTCGTTACGATATGGAAAAGTCATCACAGAGATGTCAATATTTCAACTGGTCTTTGATAGTAACAGAGTTGTAGTGAATACCTACACTCCTTGCCTGGTTATTAAATATTCCCGCTGACATCTACGAGGGGACGGGTTGTGTAAGAATGACAGTTTGTTAATTTAAACGCCGCGGGTTGAAGACATTTGACACCAAAGTGAGCTGTAAGAAATACAATTTACTCGTACGGAGAAAGACAGTCAAAACGACTCGTTCGCGTAATACCTGTCCGGTTTGATATCCATATTAACACAAGTGCAAGAACTTCAAAATTTAAACTTAACTAGAATTTTTTAAAGCCGGAATTAGAGGTTTCGGGATTATGAAATCAGGACCTCATTGATATTCCACACACGACTCACCCTCTGCGCGATATCAGCTGACAATTCCTTGATAGTTCGCAGTATACCCAGTGGGAAAGCTGTGGTGATATCGATATTATTAAATTTTTCAATAGAAACACAAACACGATTATGAATTTCACAACAGCGGCGCAAATGTTATCGATAGCTGTAAATCAATCCTGATTGTGATTTGGCTTTTAATAACCGAGGATGTCGTGATGACAGCCCGCTGGCGTTTTCTTCCCTGCAATTTAGAGTTTTGACGAGGGTGTTGTTTTACGATCAGATTTAAATGAACTAAAAGATGATTTCCTCGTTTTGTTATACTGTCCTTTGCGTGTAATAAACTTATTTTTGAGTTGGGGTCTGTCTGGAAGGTGGATGAAATATTTCTGACTACATATTTTTATATGAATCTACGTGAAAATTCTAGGCAACATCTCGCTTACGTTCACGCGCTGACTTCAGGGTTGCCCTGAATTTTAAATTCCTTGTATAGACACTGGAACAACCAGCATATACACCACCAAAAATTTCAAATGAATTTTTGCTTGAAATTTAGTTTGTCGTGAAAATACAACTTTCAAAATATGTATTAGCAGGAACTGGTACAATCTTAAGACGGTATTAGTTGAAGTTTTAGATTCCCCGTCTGGTTACTATTATGTAAGGTGTTCAGCGTATTCTATATGTAAATATATCATCATATACAAACTAAATACGGATTAGAAACTCTTTAAGCAGACTGACAATCAATTGAAAGAAAGTCGTGAAAATAAAACTTTCAAAATATTAGAAGGAACTTGTAAACAATTAGTTGTAGATCCCCTTCTCTAGGTACTACTATATTAGGTGTTTAGTGTACTTTAAATTTAAATATCAGCAGATACAATCTAGATACGGATTAGAAAAGCTTTAAACGGACTTACAATCAATCGTAAGAAAGTCGTGAAAATATAACTTAAAAAATATTTGCAGATACTTGTACAAGCTTAGAACAGTGTTAACTGAAGTTGTAGATCCCTCTGTGTAGATAGTACTGTATAGGGTGTTCAGCCTACTTTGTATTTAAACATTGCACAAATTAACTTAGCCTTGTCTCACACCAAAAAAGCGATGGGCCTCTAAGGCTTGTGAAAGCTTCATATATATATATATATTATCATATACAAACTAGATATGGATTAGGAAATCTTTAAGCACACTAACAATCAATCGTAAGAAAGTATACAAACTAGATACGGATTAGGAAATTTTTAAGCAGATTGACATTCCATCATAAGAAAGTATACAAACTGGTTACGGATTTGGAAATCTTTAAACAAACTGACAATCGATCGTAAGACAGTCGTGAAAATAAAACTTTCAAAATATTAGAAGGAACTTGTAAAAGATTAGAGCGGCGTTAACTGAAGTTGTAGATCCCCCTATGTAGGTACTACTATATAGGGTTTTCTAAGGAATCCATCATATTCAATCTAGATACGGATTAGGAAATATCTTAGCCAACAAATATAAGAAAGTGTAGAAACTAGATATGGATTAAGAGATCTTTAAGCAGACTGACAAGCAATCATAAGAAAGTACACAAACAAGATACAGATTGGGAAATCTTTAAGCAGACTGACAATCAATCATAAGAAAGTACGCAAACAAGATATCGATTAGGAAATCT
>JABXWE010034186.1:0-11565 GCA_014611495.1 Limonius californicus
AGGAATCCAAAAAAGTGGTTTTTAAAAAATGTCTGTCTGTTATAAAATCACAGCAAACTCAATTTGCAGTCACAATATCACGTATATAGTAGAGAATGAAGTATGCCTGGTTGCATATTAAAAGGAAATTAAGGGGCACCGCAGATATTTGGCGGGACTTCTTACAAGCCTTGTAAGTATATTCGTTACGAGGCAAGGTTTTAGGATAGCGCTTGAACAACCGTTTTGAGGAAAATAACTCTACTGTTGAATAAAGATGATATGAACAGTTTCCAGTATGGGAAAGTCCAGGGAGGCAGTCGCGTCCACTTATTTGTTCATATCCTTACGGCACTGCAGACATTGGGGTTTATTGTGCCTTGGCTATAAACTTAAACTACGTTAAACTAGCTATCTTTCATTTCTTAGAGTGCTTTATTTCTTACTAGACGTAGTGATCTTCTCTCTCCTATGCCTGTGTTGCGTGTTTAGAGTGCCATAGACATAGAGGACCTACAGCTTAACGTGGGCTCCTAACGACGGGAAGTATACCTAAGAGAAAGTGGTACCGCTGAGGCCTGGTATTGAACCCACGGCTGAACGTCCCGAATTTCTTTGTGAGGAGAATCACTCGCCTATCCAGGGTCTTTTTCCTGGATTACTCTGTGGTAATGTAAATAAAATATTAATAATCAGGAAACAAAAGAATAAAACAATAATTTTAGGTATTCACAGTTTTGCTCACAGAAACAATAAATGTCAAAAGATAGCCATCTAAATATGGCATTTATGGTTTTTGTATATTAATTCTATATCCCTTCTACCTTCGTCAGCTTTTTCGTTGCCCCAAATTCTGTGCTCATAGAAGTGGAACCTATACACGTACATTAAATGAGACGCGAGTTCTCATTCATTTGTTTACTGCACCAGAATAGTGCAGATTTAGATTCGATTTGATAAAGAAAATGGTGATATACACTGTACGTTTGTATTACTGGAGCTCTAAACGCGCCGGCCTAATATATAGCAAAACCAAATTTCACATCGGTAGCATCGACGATGCAAGATGTCACTCGTAAATAATACATATTTACATGACTAGCTCACAGATATTAAAATGCATTTATTAATAAAATTGTGATACTCAAATAAATTGTAAATGCTGGATGTCCATTGCAAATGATATTAAAAGCACCGGTCGCAATAATCGCAGTGTCATGATAGGATTTACTACTATTCAGATCTAGTTATATGAAAAGTCTTGTAACAGGCGGGCAGTTCGAAGAACATCCAATAAAATACTAAACTGTAACAGATATAAGTTAAGATAGCGCTAGGAGGAGTTATTTGTAATAACCCGAAAATTTATACAAATTTTATTATCTCATCCCAAGAAAAGTATGTTAAAACCACCATCGCGTGTAATTCACCTCTTAAAAAGGACATCAATCTTTTAAACAGCGCGAACTATGCACAACTAATGATCAATATTTGACATTGAATTTGTACCTTTGATTTCGAGGTCCCAATAATGAACTTTGACCTTGAATAATACTGTATATTAAGACGTTTAGAAGTTGGCCTAAGAATTATAATTCTGAAGGGCTTTGAAGCACTACTCGACGTTCATTTTCCGTAAATCGCTTTGCAGCAATCGGCTGCGTCTAAAAATAGTTTAATAAATGGGATTGCATTGTCACGTTCGCCGAAGGTATTTTAAAATATATCCATGTAATATGCAGGTTTTATTTGCAGTGAGATGGAGCGATACAACATGATTGCGCTGTACAAATATTGGCTCAAATTTAAAACAATCAGCCTTGGTTAGATACAGTTTTAGTCCCGATTAATTGCTTTTTCCGTTAAACGGTACCTTAAAAATTAATAATTTCGCCAACTCGCGTTTTATAGCCCAACACATTCGGTTGAATTCGGAATCAACTTTGTAATGTGATTTTACGATATGTTTTATTGTATGACCTTGTTTTTTCTAAACTTAGTTCAGGATTTGTTTAGTTCTTGTTAAAATTCCAGTAAGAAGGCAGATTTGCAGCCTGGCCTCCTGAATCGCCAGAACTTTTTATGAGAATATGGGATTATCTTGCAAAATGAGATATTGCTATTATATTAAATTTAAATTACGTGGTTGTTCATATACATACGTTATAGTAGAGTTATATACTGTAACTAGAACTAGAAATAAGGTTAAAGAAAGCGGTAGCTATTCCATAGAATGAACCCTTAATAAAATCTATAGTTTTCAATCAACTGTTACTATTGTTCGTTTCAGAAAAAAAAAAAAAACTATTATCTGTTGTAGACATAATCCTGTCTTTTTTTATTAAGTGGAGACTTTCTTTGAATTTTAGAATTTCCATTAGACTGTTTTAAATATTAATATTTTATACTTTGTGGATTTTCATATTTTTCAAGCGTAATAAATCCAAAATTTATAATCCATATCAAGGTAAAACATTTGTTGGACGTCGGCATGAGGAGTTGAAAAAAGATTCCTCTCTTTGCTCTGGGAAAGATAAGCGGTTTTTATATAGAAAATAGTATTACAGAAGGACTGCGGAAGCAGAAAATAAGGTTTGACGTCCTCTAAAATGTTTGCACAAGAAAGAGTAATCCCCTAAAAGGCATTTACATCTAAGAAATAAATTGAGAATCTCGTTATCTGGATTATTAAGAGCAATATAACTGGAATGGGGGTTTTATCATTCCTTGGTTAAATGAGTTAATGGATTAATTTCAAAAGTAAATAAAGGAAGAAAGGCAATAGAAGAAACGGAAACTATGGTACTTAAGGATTCCAAAAAAGTGATATTTAAAAATGTGTGGTTATGATATGCGTGCGGCCATCAGTATCTCCGAAACGATTGAGTGTATTTGAATGAAATGTTATTAAATGTAGGGGTATAGAAATAAAATGAACCGTGTAATAGTTTTGTGTACAAGCTGCAAGAGTTGTAACTCTTTTGAAAAAATTGCAGTTATTGCCTACTAATAAAAAAACTAATTAATTAAATTATGAAAAAATAGAAAACGTAATGTATCTAAAATATTTGCAAATAATATTAGTGTAGAAATGATTTCCATAATTTTTAAATAATAAAGTTGGATACAGTCTGGTAGAAATTGCTTAGAAGGTATAGCAACCTCGAATCGGAGGTGTCCTTCTATTTTGTGCTGTACATTCTAAAAATACCTATCAAATCATGTCGAAATTTAGCATATTTATGGTATGGTATATGTTAGGGAATAATAGGGAACCCTAAGGTAGATCCGGCAATTTTTTATTGTTGGCCATAAAATTTTTTTGATGTAAACAAAGTATCAGATTAAGTTGTTAAATTCAAACTCGTGCAGGATGCTAGCTAGAAGCGATGACGCAAGAGCTGATGCTGTTTTGATGTTTAAATACTAAATTCCGGTTCCTATTATGAAATAATGGAGTAGATACATATACATACCTTCAGTTTTATCAAAAAACCATTAACTCTGTTTGAAAATTGGAACAACTACACATGTATTTGAGTTGCCTATGATGCAGTAGAGATGACGAGAATTTCAGAATTCCCATGTTAATATCAATTTGTAAATCAAATCAAAAATTGGATGCACTGAAGTTATTAGAACAAAAACGTTGATAGTTTTTTCTCAGTTCGTTCAAAGTAGTGCATAAGGTTACTTCTTAATGGTGTATTGCACAATATTCAATACACAAAAAAATTATGCGTACAATTTTATATGTAAAATGTTTAATAATATGGGGCAACCATTGAATAATTGAAACGAAGCATTGATGTTGAATAGAATAATGATGAATAATAAATCGATGTAAATATTAAAAGAAGGGGGAATAGGGTGAGAGCACTAAGACGTAACTTCGCGCGTTTTGGACGTCTTAGGAAGTCCCTCTGGGGGTGAGATATATGAAGTTTGGCGGTTCGAGGCTCACGTTAAGTTATAGGTCTCGGTTTTTCTGTGTTATCGTTAGCATACACCACAAGGCTGTAGATGATACATCATGAACGCCGTTGATAGTGGAAGGTTATTTTACTGCGGAAGAAGGAAATGAAGGGCATAATTATAATTTTCATTTGTGTGAAAGAGTAGTGGGTGCATAAGTGACACATATATAGAGAACACGCATATTTATAGAAGTTCGAACTTGTGGCAGAACAGATTTTCACTTCTACTGTGAAATTGAATCTTAAAGGAGTATACCAATTTAGCTGCTTGCCCATAAAGAAGAAAAGGGCAATCACTGCCTATTCGATGCTAGTCCGGGTGAGATTTGAACTTGCTTTGTCTGCAAGTAGCCACTCGAGTTTGGCATTGTGCCATGGCCGCCCTGTTTTATATAAAAAACCAGTTGTACGTGCCCAGTCTCTTCCAAAACGAAAAATCACGCTGTATTGGTTTTTATTCACATTCAGATCCAAATAAACGGTGCAGTTTTGATTCGTGCCGTTGGGGTAGGCGGGATTTACCGATTTCCGTTTATTGTTCGACACTCTGGCCGTAGGCGATAAAATTAGTGGACTTATAAAACATAAAAAGTAAAGCAGAATGCGTTACTTTTATGTCCTTCCTCCATCATGTAGGCACTATAAAATTTGGGCTTTTATACGGCTGAAAGCGTTTCAAATTTCCTCTACGGCTTTCCTTTTCGCAGCTAAATTCGGGGGAGTACCTGCATTTTGCGCGAGAGTGGTCGTGAAGAAAGAAGCCATTATGAAATATTAAGTGAAAATTCATCAGGACAGACTGTTAAACTGAAGTAGCGGTATTTTGTCGGTCTGCCTCTGTTTCAAACAGAAAGGACGGCGGTTGCTTATTTTGTATACGGTGCCTTCATGTAAATATGTAACAAGCACTGAAAACTGCTCATGTTTAAGCGGGCAAAACTGATGTTGAATTTTCCTTTTGTTCCAGCATTTGTAATGAAAATCTCCGTCATTTCTGCGGCGGAAACTTTACGTTATTAGATTTTTTACGGGATTAATTTCAGCGATTTAACTTCTAGTATTTGGAGATTGGATAGAACCCAACAGAGATGGCTCTGGGTATATTGAAAGGCGCTACAATATGTGATATTAAATATGCTAATGCGCCTTCGCGGTCGGATAAAATGAGCCAGTTTTTACTCCCAAAACCCGACAGGACGCGCATTACACGGTTGTTAAGTGCAGAGAGATTAATGCTGATGATACATCATACTTGAAAGTTTTAGGCGGCCTCTTAAATGTAGGTTGCTGAGCTTTAATGTAATTTTTGCTTATCAGTTCTTGTAGCACCTCCAATGTTTGGGCGATTAAAATGCAAATGGGTTCTCCTAAAAATGATAAATTTGGTATATTTCAGGTGCTATTATTTTAGGGCAGTGTTGCATGTTATATCCCACACCCTCCCTAATCTCAATCTGGAGGTTCAGGTTTCCGTTGATCAAACGGACTGAACGAAATAATTTTAAGAACATTACTAATAGCGCGCAGTAAACGAAAAGCAACTCGTAATTGTCTCTTAAATTAAGCAATAATACATAACTAGCCATTAAAAAGTTTTCAAATTACGGTTTGCCCAAGTCTTCACACCATATCCAGTAACTTAAATACTGACGTGAAGTAGAAAAATTCCTCAACTCGCCTGGCCAATTGTCCCTTCCCCTGAGATCGTTCTCTCCAGCTGAGGTCTACAGAGAAATAAAGTTAACAAATTCATATAAAGCACCAGGGTATGATCTCATATAGTTGGTAAAGTACTTAAACATCTTCCGAGAAAAGCAATAGTTCTCATCACTACAATATTCAATCGTATGCTCATTATGTCCCACTTCCCCGGGCAGTGGAAATACGGACAAATCATTATGATATCCAAGCCTGGAAAGCCTCCCCAAGAGTCCAATTCATCCAGGCCAATCAGCCTTTTACTATTACTATCCAAAATATTTGAGCGGCTCTTGATACACAGAATTGATGAAACTACACCAATCGATGAATTAATCCCACTACATCAGTTTGGTTTCCGATCCATTCACTCTACCACCCAGCAATGTCATAGGATTGTAAACTACATTCGAAATAGCCTTCAGGGAAAACAAATGTGTGCCTCTGTGTTTTTAGACATCCAACAGGCCTTCGACAAGATGTGGCACCATGGACTACTCTATAAAATAAAAAAGGCGCTACCTCACCAAATCTGCTTGCTACTAAAATCATACTTAAATGAAAGACATTTCCAAATCAAACTTGAAGACTCTCTATCCAACTACCACCCTATTAACTCCGGAGTTCCCCAGGGCAGTGTCCTTGGACCCTTCATTTATCTTCTATATACATCAGATGTCCCAAGCACAAATGACACATTAATTGCCACCTTCGCTGATGACACATCTATAATGTCATCAGACCCAAATCCTATCAGAGCATCGGAGAAACTACAAATACATCTAAACCTAGTACAAACTTGGTTAGACCGGTGGAGAATAAATGTGAATGGTGACTAGTCTACACAAATAACATTTACAACTAGACGAAATGCCTGTCCCCAAGTTACCATTACCAATACGCCCATACCAATTAAAACTGAAGTGAAATATCTCGGACTTCACTTAGACCAAAAGCTGATCTGGAAAGCTCACATAAAAGCTAATTGGGAGAAAATCACAACTGACCTTGAATAACAAACTATTTCTCTAAAAAGTAATCCTAAAACCCGCATGGACATACGGAATTGAGCTATGGGGTTGCAGCAAACCCTCAAACACCAAAATCCTATAAACATTCCAATCTAAGATTCTGCGATCAATAGCTAATGCTGAGTGGTTCATCAGCAATCAGACCCTGCACAATGACTTTGGAATCCCATACGTCAACGAAGTAATCAAATCGACAGCTAGAAATAGCCGTGACTGCACCTTAAACCATAACAATCAATTAGTAGCTGATCTCTACCACCATCAGCTAGTTAACAGAGGATTAAAATGATAATGGCCAGAAGATCTGACTGAATAATCCTGGTGACCCATCAATGGATGGTGCCACCTGCAATAATATCATCCTATTTACTTATTACTCTGTAGTTTACTTGAGTAGATTGTAAATTTGCAATAAATAATTAAAAAAATAAATAAATAAAAAAAAAATTACGGTTGGCGGTCAGTGCTACAAGGCAATGTTGTACTTGTAACTGTCATGTTACTTACCAGCCGTACCTTATGTTTACGTCTTCGTATGTAAACACAACCAAAGTAAAATCCATTTAAAATAAAATTAAAATAAACACTTGTTTAGCCAACAACAACAAACAACCGGATTAAACAGATTTGGACAGGTGAATAAATTATTTTAATTTGACAGTTGTTTAAATTGTCGTTTGTTTATAATTCAATCTCATAGCCTTCTCTAATTGGAAAACTGTTTGATCACATGTTATTGGCTTTCATATCTTCTTCTTTTCGTTTTCTCTTATATTATAATATATACATTATAATTCCGGTTTTCGAATTGATGTAAAGGAAAATATAGATATGTTTGTATAACTACTGCTATGAGTCACGTAATATGAAAAATTACTTACAGTACAACACTCAAACAAGGACGTTAGTGTCCGACAAAGTTTGTTAGGATTTATTATATTTAAAGTGTATACCTATATATAAATAATGGTGTATGATAATAAAGGTTGTTCCATTTAGAGCTTTCAAACTAGGCTTTATATAAATTTTTTGTGTACATTGATGGTGTACCAGTTCTGGAACACTGCAGTTTGTTGCACGTAATAGAAGTAACGGAGAGTTTCCCGCTTGTAAAACAACGTACGGTTCTGCGCCGGCTGCCACTTCAACCCTGTTTGGGGTAGGTAGTACCTTGGCAAACTAATCCAGGGAGATCGGTAGACTCCGGGGTACCAGGATAGCAGCGTGTGAGTGTAGGTTTTTCTATCATCTATTCAAGTGGTGATCGTGCGGATCGTTGCTTAACTTTGAACACTGGTTGACCAGTAATCGCCTTTGTCCGTTATGCTGCTGCCACCACGCTAGTTAAATTACGGTAATTAGTTAACTAAAATTATAGCCTTTGCTTATAGTCATGAACATTAAACCAAGGTTATAAAATCCGGATCAATAGTTATATTACTTATGAAAAGTATGCGGTTATGTGGTTTATGATACGTTTATTCAAACCGGGGCGAGTCAGTATAACAATTGTATGTAATATTTTTGGTATAGCGGATAAATTTTATTTTCTACGCACATATTTACTGAGTCATTGGAAAATTGTGTACAGGGTATCTCCTAACATTGGAAATACAGGAAAATCTTTGGTTTTAAAAACTGGTCCCTGAAATATTATATTTTTTTTAACTTGGAATTTTATGAACAGGTGTCAAAATATATTGTACTAAAACAATTAAAATTTCTTCTCTGAAAGTTAGTTGAAATTTTGTGAATTATATAGTATTTAAAAAACGTTTTCCATTCGAATTCATATTCACTCACACTAGTGAAATTCAAACCCAATTTTATCGGAATCAGTAGTAATGTTACTTACGAAAATATTTTTAATGTTTTTAAATTAATGTGAGAGGCATAACATAACTTTACATATTATTTTTGTTATAATTGTGTCATTAATGAGTTTTTTGCATTTGTTTGCGTGTATGTTGTACAAGTTGTAGAAATTTGTAAACTAGAAGTTGACCCAATCCTGAAATCACCCCAAATAAAAAAAACGGGCTTTCGAGGACCTGGAAACATCCAATATAATTTATTGCATTGGGCTTTCCCAATCGTGCTGCCAAATTGTATTGTTGTTAAAACATGTCAACATTAATTCTTCTTCAGTTTCGTTCCATACAGTTTCCATATATGTATAGTATTTTAAAAATTAATTATTCTCGTGGAAATTCATTGTTATGTTATTTAGGAAAATTGTTTGAGCTTATGTAGTTGTAGTCATATTTGTTCAAATTTATATAAGCTGACAACTCTATTATTTTCGTACAATTGCCTTATTAATAAGTACATTTTTTTCGTGTTTATGTACACTGTACAATTTATTGCAGAACTGTCTCAAGTACAGGGTGTCTTCCAACATGAAGATTTTACTGAAAAATGAAATTATGAGTAGTTTCTGAAACACAGAGGCTTTTTGTTGTCCTAGTTGAAAAAGGTTGCACAAGGGTGTTGTAATGAAGGCAATTTCAATTGTTTTCTGGGATTGCATTTTAACGTTTGCTCTTTCATAGTTAGAAAAAGTCTATGTAACAGTCCCTTGAATTTTTGTTGCGTATTGTCACACTCGATGTGTGGATGTGCGATGGATATGAGATAAAATTTGCTAATTCGTTCATTTCTTAATTGTTGGAAATTATTGCATTCAATTATATTTTCTGCTATATATTACGACTTAATAAAGTAAATTCGACGGTAGAATAACATTTGGCAACCGACTCACCGTGTGGTGCGCTGGAAATGAGATAAAACTTGCTAAATCGTTCACTTCTTAACTGTTGGAAAGTATTGCATTCAATCGTATTTTCTGTTATACATTACTAGTTAATAAAGCAAATTCTACCGTAGGATAGCACATATCAACGAACTCGGCGTGTGGTGCGCTGGAAATGAGATAAAACCTGTTAAATCGTTCATTTCTTAACTTTTTAATTCTGCAATCGACTTCTACTTGTCTCCTTTCTTACACTTGTCATAATTTTTAGTTTTTTTCACATTAAGAAATTATCCTCTTGGTTTGTATTTTATATTAAAACGAACAAAGGGCCCGTAGGGATATAAACCTTAAATCAGATAACAGGCAGCTCCCGTGAATCCTGAATGGGTTAAGACAAAGCAAGGTGGGTTGTATTGTTGCAGTGAACAAAAATTTCTTTGTTCAACGTTTTACAACCTAGAAAGGAAACTGAATAGATTGAAAATTGATGGAGCAAGAAATATCTGCTTTAGCAGGAAATATTTCAATGTTAAGATAACAAGGAGTTGAGTTCCGATCCGATATTTGGCTGGAAAAGAGTTTTGTTTGAAATGTGGGTTTTGTTTGGTAAAATTCTAACTATTAGTTTTTATAACGCCGAGCCGAACCAAAGATGTTTCAATATTTGTATACGGGATAGGACAAATAATAAAACAATTATATATTTTCCTTTATTTTAATATTGTAATCAGTAGTTAGTACTTACCGGCAGCCATATTGTATCAGTGCAGCACTCGTTTTTATGCAGACATTTCTTCGTCAAAACATTCCTTATTTAATCTCCAACAAACTTTTCTTATAATTTTAACTTTGCTTTTCTCATCTATTTAAGAAAATAGAAAACTTTATGATACGGTTAACGTTCTCAGTGAGCAAACAGAGCGCCGAGAAGTCTAAAAAGCGTGCTCGGACATAATTGTAATAAAACTTTTTAATGAAGACAATCTTAAGCCGCCGCTGATTAATGCCATTATATTTTTATGTTCATTCCTGATGCTAAAATCAGTTTGCACAGTTTTTAATTAGTTCTGAATGACTTATTATTTTAAAATGAACCGTTACCGGGAGTTTTCTAACTCCACTGCAATTATTTTTAATACGATAACGATAACATCGTAATTCTCCTTTTAATAAGCTAGCAAAGTTTAAACTGCGATATTAAACCACTTAGTGAGGAAGTTTGAAAACTTGTATGATATTCTAGTGTAGTTTGCTTTTATTGCCGCCTCTAGTTTCAAATTTATGTTAGAGAGTCATTAGGGACCTGATATGTATGAAATTGTGCAGTATATCGTTCGCCGGAATGGTTTTTAAATTGCGTTATTGCGATATTAAGTTTTGAATGAAGTTAATAAAGAAAGCGGTTGTTCTACTTTTACTACCGCTCATCTTCCATTGCTGTCACAGGCAGTCATACAGATATAGTATGTTAAACTAATTGTGCCACAGGGGCGGTCCATGGAAAATAAAAACGGATACTAGCAGTTATTTGCAGCTGAATATGTAAATTTATGAACTACAAGAATATGCAGTGGCTACAATCCTTGTTATATATTGTATTTTTCGTGGTCTCTCTGATTTACCTGACGGAAACTGAATGGACCCTTTACAAGTTTTTTGATTGCATGTTGAAGTAGTTCGTATAAGATGTCCAGATATCAGTCTTTTTGAAAATTATATTGTGTTTCCTAATAAAATAACAACTTTTAAGAAACTCAGTCGTGTAGCTAGCAGCAACAAGCTATAGAATTACAGAAAAATGTGGCAGTTTTCGCTACTAGTTAAGGCAGAATGATTTAATTTGCCGTATTGTACTAATAAATAATCTAAAAGTTAAAAACCGCTTGCAAAATTTACATATTCATAGAATATAGAATTCCTCCAAGTGATGGCGGTACTCTAAAAAAATGCACTGACTATACAAGAAAAAGTGTATAATAATAATTTTGTTATTTAATGTTTTTTTTTTTTGGGAAAATCTTGTAACACGCCAATTTTTTGAAAAGACAATTCATAACGTATTTGTTTTCTATCGGCTTTTTCTTATTTTGATAGACCTCCTCACCAGTTAAATGGTGATATAAAA
>JABXWE010034189.1:0-21814 GCA_014611495.1 Limonius californicus
AAATTTAAGCTGAAATAATTTCATAATATTTGTTTAAAACCCAAAGTTCCTTTTTCCAAAACAAATCCAGTAGATAACAGCTGGATATTTGATCTACATCTTAAAACACTTCTGAAATTAGAATTGAAAGTGTTACTATTAAAATTCTATAAAAAGTAATAGTTAGGGGTGTAGATACTTACTATTATATTATCTACTTTATCATTAACACTCATGCAAATACATCTTTTGGTGCTCTTCTTGATGCATAAAGACAGCAACCAAAGCTAATAATTGCAAGACATTTAAAATATTAAAGCACCTTAACTCCCACAATGAGTTTGTTTAGCTTAAAAGCTAATTATAGTTTTGTACTTTGGTAACTTTAATATTTATTGTTTAGTACGTCATAAAATACCAACTGCAATTTTTATCAAACCTTAAAGAAAACTATTTTCATATATAGCAATAAAAACAGTATTGCAGAACTGATTCGCTCGATTAATATTTTACAATACCATTAAGCTTTAGGAATTTAAACATGACTACCAACAAACTTTTCAGTTAGTCATAGTATAATGTTATTTAGGTACTGGTAAAACTACACTAACGTATGAAGTGTTCTACACCTACTTAACAAATGAGTTAATAAGTTAATTTGTTGGGTAACGTCACAGATGTAAATTAGAGCTCTCAGTATTTTTCTGGTGTAAATTTAACTTTTTACAGTTCTGTAATTTTCGTATTAACACAAAGGAAGAAGCAATACATCCACTGAATTTGCTTCGATGTGTATTAAACTACTATCATAGCATGTCATACGAGCATATGTGAGAAATTATGGTCGACGATTTTAGTTATTCAAGTAAATGAATGGATTTTCAATACTTTTCGGTTTAACAAACTAAAATAATAAAAATACGTCAATATAAAAAGGAAGACTGCATGTTTATTGATAAAAGTAAACATCTCCTAGGTAAACACATTTAATCATGTTGTCCTCTGAGGAAACGCTAGAAAATGGACCTAAAACCTTCCGGATATATTTAGCTTCGCAAGAAATACTCGAATACATATTTTGTTGTTAAAAATCAACGTTTGTAATGATAAGAAGATATGCAGGGTGTTTTCCATACAAAAAATAACTGAAGCTAACTTGAAATCACTTTAGAAATAAATAATGATCACAGCTTACCTTTACTAAATTATGCTGCGTTAAAGATTTTCTTTTCTTTGGAACGATTTTGCTTTTCCGAGGATGTTCAAAATTAGGGCATTAAAAATACAACACCATTACTCATTTTATCACTGAGTTGTCACTTGTCAAACATTAATCGACAAATCCTGTTGCACTATTTATCATACAGAACAAAAGCTATACTACAAGTCTGTTGTTACATTAAGCAGAAGTTATACACCATCCGAGAGTGACGCAGGTAAGAGCAGTCACTACTAGAGTAAAATAGATTTAAGAACACTAAAAATATTGCAAATTAGTACAATATGTAACCTAAAATGTTTTTTAACTTTTGTGATTAAAATTTCTATTGTGCTGATCGCTTGAAATTCTGAAATCTCTGTAAACCATTATTATCGATTTAATTTGAGATTTGGTTTGAAACACACAAATATGCATCTCGTCAGATACAATTGTCAGGATAATTGTTTTTAAACAATTTAGCTACAATTTAAAGATATAGAAATATAAGCAAATCTTTGTATCTAGGTGATCAAAATAGCGTTGAAAGACTCGTGTGATAATAAACCTTTTAGATTTAGATAAATTTTAATTTTAAATGTGTATTTACTTTACAAAAAATTGTATTTAGACGGTGAATTTCAATAACTAATTTTGTCATTACAAACGTTATTGATTTGTATTAATTTTGAGTGTTTATTCAACTAACAGAAATGTGTATTTCATATGTGAATTCGATTAAACAATTTCTGAATCTTGTAATAAACCCTTTTAGATTTGCTCAATTTCCATTAACTAAAAAAATCATCTGTATACAGTATACAGTAAGTGAATTTAAAATAAATAATAATAATAATAATATACAATTTCTGATCTTAAGTTAAGTAGGTCCAATAAGTAACTAATGATTTTTGTGTAATTTTAAAACATCTCTATGAAAATTTAGCAAAAAGAAAATATACAATGTATACCTATACATTTTTTTAATATTTTGAAGTATGTAGTTAGTGTCGTACTTGCCAGTCTAACTATGGTATTTTTCAGTTTAGTGTTAGATATATTAATCTTATTAATAAAGTGACAACTAGAGGGTAATAAATAATTACAAACACTTGTTACAGACAACATTTTATTCTCCGCATTTTTCTATTATTAGAAGTTACACTTTACAACAAAATATTTTTAATAAAACTAAACGTTGCATTGAAAAATTGTTGGCATTCAAAGGCGTAATACAACAATGGTTGGTGATGCAATTCAAATGTAAAGTTCAGTACTTATTTAACAAATAGCAAAGCATCAACTGGAAATTCCTCGAATACTCTTAGCAGCAAGACAACATATAAGGCAACTACTCGCGTGTGGAAATAGTGACAGAACATTTTACTTGAGTCATATTTTGGTATATTATATGGACCTAGCGATGGGCCACATAATAAAAGTATAGCACATTTATTTTAAAAGTATCAGGTGCACTTAATTATTTTGAATTTTATGCACCACCAATACTTGGCCAAATAAAACTCTATTGCATCTTAGAAGCTATATCTATATTATTTATACCACGAGTTTAGATGCAATAAAATTTGGGAATGATTTTCACTTTACAATGATTTAAGAGGTTATTTGCAGTGGGATGGCCTTCCCACCGTTCATAATATTTATCTATAACAGTATGAAATGAAATTTTTTACCTAAAATATATAATACACATTGCATTTAGACATTGGTTCTATCCTCATCTATATATATATTAAATACACAGGCACGAAAGAACCTAAAGTGTCAAAGCTTCATATTACATTCAGTTCATTGACTATTATTCAAATAAAATGAAACGAACATCTGGACGGGTTTCTACTTATGCCTTTCTTTACAGTTATTATTACTTCTACATATATTATAGTACACAAAGCTACTAAAAAATTTTACAAAATTTAAAAAGTTACACGTTGCAGCTATAAAAGGTTGTAAAAAATATACTTTTATCACATTCAAAAATTTTCTATCGGTTCAGACGTGCTTGTGCACTTAAAAATTTACAGTACCTAAAAGTTTTATAACAAATACTGAGAATCTCAGGATAACAATTAAGTTTTAAGCATAAAATGTGTATATGTAACAACGTGATATCTAAAACTGTGTCTACAAGTGCGTCATACAAGTGATATTTTTCAACGTTAACCACTTGCTCAGTATGATTACCTACAGTGGTGATACTAAACCTTACTCACTATAAACGATATGTTTTAAATTCAGTCGTTGAATTAAAATTAAAGGTTAGTGTACTTACTTCTGGCCTTGTAATTTGAATGAAATATATTAAAGCTATCATGATATGCATTTTTTAGCATGTAAGCCAAGACATTGTATTTATGTAAGCAATTAAGAATGACAACTTAAATTTAGATGCCTGGCGTTTTGGAGTTACGATGTCTTTAACTCACATGGGAAGACATTTTAAGATTGTACAAGATACTCTTTTGATATGTAACAAAAAGGATGACATATGTTTCTACATTTCGCTGTATAACATTAAGCTGATTACTCTTCCACATATTTACTTACTATAGGTATTTGGACATGTGACAGAGCTGAGCATCATTTTAATAAGGTCATGGAATGACTAGTCACATAAATCACGTTATTGCTAACAAAAACTAAGTCTTATACTAAGATTAACAGTCAACACTGATATATATGTACATTTACGTAATGGTCAAATGAATCATTTACAGTGTATGCACTGTAGTTTAAAATTTCATATTGACTAATTTCATTGTAAAAAGATATGTTTTAGTAATTGTGCTTTTTCAATATACAGTCTTTAATGTCACGAGGACATTACGAATAGTCTTTGTAAAATACTTGGTAATATTAAAGTAATTACTATTAAGTACGTTTTAACTGAGAACACTTCAGATGCCGAACTTGGCTCTATTTGTATGATTTCAACTTCTGCCATTTTGAAAATTGAAAGCAGTAGATGAGAGCTGAAATCTGGATTATGCGAATTTATCCTTTCGCTTATAATTTCTAACAGTTCAGCACATTCTTCCTGTAATTAACAAAGTATTTTGGTTAGTATGGAATAATTATAAAGTTATACATTTTACTTAGAAGTACATATGCATCCTTAATGGATTTTACCTTACTTAATACATTTAAGAATAGTGCCAAAACTAGATATAACAAGAGAAACCCTGCAATATATTTCGTCCAGTTGTTACAAAATGCCATTATAAATAATGTACCGCCAGTGTATTGGTAAGTATAGAAAGGGGAAGGAACAAGGTTAGTAGAGAAACCACCTGGTCTAAGATGGTGTAATTTGAATCAACTGCCAAGAAATATAAATAATATAATTCTATACGAGTAGAATTAATATGGGTACCTACATACAGGTAGGGAGAACGAGAAGGAGAAACAACTTTTATAGTCCCATATTAAATCAATCTAGTGGGTTTAGTGTTACATTAAAACATTTTTTAAATTATACTGTTCATATGCATGCATAATTGATATTGCCTCTCTTAATATAATTAAAAATAGTGCTAAAACTAGATGTAACAAAGGAAACCTTGCATTAGGTGTATTTGGTCCAGTTATTATAAAATCGTATTATGAATAAAGTATCATCATTCATCAGTGTTGGTAGGCAAAGAAAGAGGATGGAACAAGAGTTGTAGGGAAACCCCCTGGTCTATGATGGTGTAATTTGAATGGGTATCATTTTGTTATTTTGAGTAATGTTGCAGCATGAAACTGTAGTGCTTTTATAAATTAGTTTCTGCTGTCTACTTAATAAATACCGTCTTAATTTCTTTATATTTTCTTCCTATAGTGCCATATTCTATTTGAAGACTTTTCACTATCTGATGTGTGGTTCTGCGAATGGTGACACCGAATAGTGGGGACCAACAGTATGACGTGGTCTATGAATTCTTAGAGAAGTATAATAGGTATTTTGACTATTTAAAACGGAGCTGTGATTGTTAATTCCCAAAAATTCCTCGTAGGTAGGCAACACAACTTACACCTGGGTATCAGGATCTATCTTAATGTCTTTTAACGAAGCGACCAGATTTGGCGACTCAGTCAAGTCTAGACGCTAAATGTCGTCGGTTTTAATGTACTTTTTCCAATTTTGAAATGACTTTATGTTTGTATTTTGGGTATTATACTAACATACCTATATCAAGGGAGGACGGAGGTTATGAATTCGAGGGTAATATATTATAAAATATTGTTACTAGTTTTGGCACTGACCAGTAGCTTACCTTCTCTTTAGCCAGACTTTCTTTGGGCGACAACATATTATAATCAACTTCATCAGAAGATAATTTGCCAGCAATTATTACATTTTCAGAAGTGATATTAAACAGTTGAAGAGAACACAAGGTCTAAAAAATAAGTTAAAATTTTATTATAGAAAAAACCAAAACTAAATTGTCTTACTCCATTTACAGCCTCTCTGGCTATAAATTCTTGCAAGGCATGTACAACATCTTGAACCACAATCTCTGTATGATTTTTTAGTTGTTGCTCATCTACTTCACTATATCCAAGAAACAGAAATATCCCTTGGGGGAGGGTGTAATCACTAGGAGCAGGTTTCATACATATGAAACGCCCAGAATAACATAAACATCGGCCGCGATAAGCTTGAAAAGCAGGAGCTGCATGATTGTAAAATGCAAATTCTGATTTACATGGCATTCGATCGACGCACATTGTTTTACAAACTAATTCTTCTGGTTTACCACACTTGCAGATTTCTGAACAATCAGATTCATCTTCGTGGTATATCTTGCACAGAAAGGAGTTTAAATAAATATCTACACCAGCAATATCTATCTTTTTATACTTACTCGTTTAAATGTGCCTTCTTTAATGTACTGATCTGGAAACTCGTGTCTTTGAAAAACACAGTAGCCTAGAATCAAGAACAAACCATAAAAAATACCGCAAATACAATGGTATATTGCACTACAATACTGTCAAAGAGTGCCTATTCAGAGTAAATTGATTTGGGCACTTGGCCATCACTACCAATGTGCTCTCATATATAACAAAGGTTTTCTGCAAAATAAGTAGTTTTCTTACGTGGAGGAATCGTTGTAGTGCCTACAGTGGTAGTTGTAGTCGTTGTAGTTGTTGTAGTGGCAATAACTGGCGGAGCAATATATTCAGCTACTGTACTGTCTCTTGTTTGCACTGAAGCCTGAGTAAAACTCATTATTGTTATTTGTTCCATTGGAAATTCCATGGCACTATTAGCAGGGGTTTGTGTGGTGGTGGTAGTAGTAGTGGTAGTTGGCAAAGTTGTTGTTTTCAATAAAGCTCTTTCCGCCGCTTTTTTTCTATGAAAATCCTTTTGAGATTCAACTGTAACGAAATTGTATGATGAACTATGAAATCTCAAATCAATATGTTTGTAACTTTTTAAACATTTCTGATTATTGTCAGTGTTGAATCAAAAACTTAGTAGATTAGACTTAGAAGTTTCGGCCATGAAAATGTATCTTTGTCGCAACACGCTTCATTACTAGTGTACAAGGATTAGGATGTTACAATATTATTGTTTTTCCAAATTATGATTTTCTGAACCACATGCGACAATGAAAAAATGATAATCGTAAAACTGCGGAATAGTGACTGTCCTGGGAGTACAATATATTATGCATTTGTGGGTTATAGCATTCGAATTCTAAGTCTACAAGGTTCTTTTTTTATAGCCTGGGTTCACCCCGTGTCTCGCTAAGCCATTTCTGAAGGCTCTCTATAAAATGTGTGGTATTAAAGATTTCATGTCCGTTCCCAGACACAAAACTGTTGAAATTATCCTCTTTGAAACAGTGATTATGTAGCTACTATAAAATATGATTAAAAAATCCGTGCTAAGCGGCAATGCAGTTGTTTAAAAAGTTTAAATCCTACTGAACATATATATTAAACATACTAGGTATTTATTTCCTGTGTTAATTCTAGTTTTTCCAGAAGCGTTCGTTGTAATATTTGAACGTTAGAGGGCGCGCTTTACATTTGAAGGTATTTGTTGGGTTGACTACGCTCATATGCACTTATCTTATTCAACGACGCTAGAGAGCGCCAAACATCATGATATAGAACATTAATCAAATTCTCTTTTTAATACTTAATAAAGTTGGAGAGACTAATGTTAAAAATTAATCTATTCTAAAATGGTTTTTATCATAAAAATACATAAAAAGATCTGAACCGAGATGCCATTTTTTAAATCCTACTTGCAGATAGTGTCGCATCTTTTAGACAGCTTAGTGTTCTTTTAATTGCTGTATCTCTCCTGGACATTTGATCTACTTAAAAAATTGCTCTTCAGTTTTAAAAATCTTGTTTCAATAGCAATTTATGAAATATTGTTTGGAAAAACCGTAACAATTTCAATAGTGTTTGATGTTTACAATATTGTAGATACATTTATTGCAAGTATTTTTGAATACTTCAGGAATGTAACATTCTAAAAATTCGCTTTGTTCGCTGTCCACAAAGATATGAGACCGTAGGTCTTTGAACGATTTTCGTTTGATATTAAAAAGTCCGATAAACTTGTTATACACATACTACAGACGTAAGAATCCGCAGCGTGCTTGGATCAGTTTCATTGTACATTTTCTAAGGAAGATCATAACTTGGCTCATGTATTCATATAACCATTTAAGATTTGTGTAACTTTATTACAGCTACATATAGCAGCAGTAGTCAACAAAAGTTTATCAGTGATTATTTTGCTGTACTCTGAATAGTCTTTCAAACGGACCCTTAGCACGAGTGTAGCTTGTAATATGCTATATAGAAAGTTGTATAACATTGTAGCGTGAAGAAACGTATTTTTCTCAATACTCGTTTGTATGTTACGAAACAGTAATTTTGTTTTGAAAAGAGAAAGAGTGTAGTAGGTATTTAATAACATCAATTTTCAGGTTCTTTAAAAATGTTTAAATGAAGTATCAAGCTCGGTGGAATGTCCCGCTGCTAGGAAATAATTTAAAAATGTGAATATTACTACAGAAAAGTTGTTAATAAGAACAGGAAAGGAATTCGTTTACTTACCTACACATGGATTAACCCAGAGAAGTCTCTGCCAACCCAAACACTCATACAACTGGGTCATATCCGTTCCCTTGCAAGCACAAGTTGTTCGTAGTTCCGTCCCCAATATACCTAACATGGCCATTCTACATTCCGAAGGGGGACCTGCACATTTTTTAGTGACACTATCTACCGCGCACGATTGCTCGTAGAACTCGAGTCTAGATCTATAAATATACGGATAACAGAGTGTTTTATTTATTTCTTGAGTATTGCAAACCTGCATTCTTTATCCTCTCGACATACTTCTGCTAAAGAAAGACAAGTAGGTTGAGGAGATCCTTCAATTCTTTGCGCACAGACAGGATGCAGCCTTTGTTGGGCGACCATACATGCATCGTTTTTATTGTCGGTTTTTCTGAAACGAATTAAACTATTATAGAGGTTGCGAGAGGGTAACGTCTGAAAAGACTTACTTGCACAAACAAAATGCAATCTCTAAGTTCCAGGGAAAAGAGGATCTCCTGTAAAAACCCTGCAAAGCTTCCATACAGGAATTTCGGTTACATCTGGAGAGATCACAGTGATGAAGTATCGGCGCCATTGCCATTCTACAGTTATAGTTGTTATTGCAGCTTTCCATTGCTAAATGGCAAGTGCTTTGAAATATCGTCTTTGCTATTTCGTTCGTTTCCGAACGGCCCTGATCCGTAGAACCTGAAAGCGGACCTTTCAGTCGTGTTCATCGCGATTATTTGCGTTTGCCAGACATTCCGACTCCGTTGACTTTATATTTTGTTTGCCTATTTTACTCCTAACACCTAATATATAAATACGTAGCGTGTCTCCCAAGACCTGCATTTCGCACTTGAATAATCGCAAAGAATAATTTTTCAGTGTAATTTTAAACTCCGTATTTTAAAATTCACGGGGGAGTCGTCCCTATATTCCAACTTCAATCAATAGTTATCTATTATTAATCTGCAGTGTGTTGAATATTTACAGCCGACGAAACTGTCGAGTCGAAATGGGGAAATTGATAAAGGGGATCGGTGCGTTAAAAAGGGTTACCACTGCGCATGGAGCATCTGATATGAAAGAATAAAAAACGTGCGATCCCCAAACGGAAGTCCATGCATATGGTTCTACGTGCCGGGATGGAATACCAAGTGCATCAGTCATGTGCACATAACTTCTATTGGTATTTTAAATCTTATGCTATAGCTATCATCGAAATAATCTTTGCATGCACTTTGAGCGGATCGGCCACTCGATTTGACTTAAACGGTTAGCGCCTCGACCATTTCTGCACGCCTCTGAAGGAAAAGCGTACATAAACGGTTTAATCTCCGGACGTCCCTGTATGCGTTAAATGAACACCACGCATGAAGGAGCAAAAAGGTGCATTACAGAGACGCCAAGACGTCAGGCGCTCAGATACCTACTTGCGTGCTTTCGGTGACCGTTCTGGGAGATGAGCTTGGTGTCCATGTCGTCATCGAAAGAGATGTTAGAGAAAGCGCTCTGTTTGCCCTTGCTGTTTAATACGCTCACGCTAATGTGATCGGTGTTAGAGTGTGCCTCCAGCCCGTTGGCCGCGTCTACTAGCGGGTTTTCGACTACGGAATTGGCTATCCCGTAGTCAAACGAGGCAGACGCATTGTCCGGGGCTGAAATCACCTTAACTGAAAAGAAGTCCAGTACTCCCAATCAGACAGGGCTACACTAAGAATGCGATGAAAAAAAGAACGAAACGGAAAGAACAGAAAACAGTAAATAAAGTCGCTCTCACCCGGACCGACGAACTCTGGAAACTGTAAGGAGGTGATGAGCGTCTCTTCTACGGGCGCGTGGAAATCAGTGCCAGTGCCAGTGCCTGTGCGGTGCGTGCGATTTGTGCCGGAGGCGTGAGCAGTGCCGTGCGATGGGGGTGCCGACGAAGGAGGGAACAAGAAGGACGGGAAAGTGACAGTGGGCGGCCAAAAGTCAGGGCCATCAGGACGAGAGGGTTGTTCATAATTTGGGCCGGGAGATAGCGGAAAGTAGTCTGAAATATAAACGAAACGAGAAGAGTATATTATGGACGTGGAGAGCGCGGCGACAACACGAGAACACGTACATGCATAAGTGCAGGTGCTGGGCCAGTTGGGAAAATTGGTGGTACTTGACGCAGCAGGATAAATAACAAGGAACGTGACGGCCGGTGCAGTTTCGAGACATCTAAGCATGCAACACAATTTGGAGAAGTCGATACAGCTATATGCAAATGAAAGCAACCGTATACGTAAGTGTTCGGCTGCAAAATAAACATGCACTTTGGCTGTCGTCAGCTCCAGTTAAGACTGCCGCAAATACTACGGTGCTGCACATCAATAATCAAACTCTCCTGGATGTCGGAGACACCTTTTCAGTGGCTACACGACGTTGAATGGATTTTTGGAAGTCGACAGTCTTTGCGGCATACGGTGTCGATTGAATGACACATAAATGGCACGCTTGTTTGCGGAGGGAGATTGGCTAGAAGGAAGGGAGAATAGGAAGGTGGTTAGGGAGACAGCAAGAGCATAAACTTACCCACACACGGGTTGTGGTTTACCAAGCTGAAAATGCGATCACATCTTCGTTTCATGTTGTTGTTGGGACAGATACACCCAAACATCGGAGATCGGCGCAAGTTTGTCCAGGACTCGTGACAGAGATTCCTGGAAGACACACGTCAGATGATCGTTCTGCAAGTGCTGCTACCTGACGCGTGCTTTTACTTACCTATCTTCCATACGACATTTGTTATCTCGCACTTTGCAATTCAATTTGAAATCCTCGAACAATTTTATACATTTGCGCTCTTGCTGGCAAACGGATAACGCGTGGTTGCACGTAGGAAGTGCATCCACCGGGTACGGATCTTTTTCTATAAATAAAACCGCCAATTCAAAATTTACATTGGCTCTTGTTCCCATTAAAAAAAACTGGTATTTAACGAACATTTAGCTGGGGGTGCCAGGTGCGCATTACAACTTAATAAAGCGGTGGAGTAAAATAAGGAGTTAATTAAGAAGTCATCCTCAGTTTTGCGAAAAACATCGTCTCGCCTCATTCAGACTCTTAATACAAAATTGAATCACACAGCCAATTGTAAGAAACAGCAAACCTATCAAACAAGTTGAAATAAAAAGAAAGTATTAAAAGTTCGGACTGTGGCTTGGATCACGAACGGAAGTGGAAAACAACGAAAACATACGTTTCAGCAAGACGGCCAATTGCCTATTTCAATGTGACTAGCCAATATTTATGGCCCTAGATTCCCGAAGGGAAAGCACAAATTAAATGCAAACTTTAACGAATGGCAATTCCGAAAGTTGCACTTTTGGTTTTATCGATTCGATCATAATCAGCGACCTGCAAAGGGTTTTTTCGCCGCGGCCCTCACATTAACTAAAAATACTTAATCCTCCGTCTACGAGATCATTTGCATAAGATTTTGGGGATACCGGTATACACAAAACAATGCATCCTGGGCGGAGACGAGAATTACCTGCGGAAAACCCGTCGCGATGCTGTCATGGAAAATGGGACTATTTTGACCGCGTCTAATCTGTTATTTCAGGCGCACCTCCGTTCCACAATTGCACTGCTGCAACGAAAGATTCCAAATTAAAAGTCGCGATACCATCGGCCGATATTAGTTGACGGATTAATAAAGCTCGGCACTTTTTCAAAAGCGCCCGATTTATTAGTAATCGATAGGACGGCATCATAAATTAGAGCCAAATAGATACCAAACCTTTGAAGGCGCATTTATTGGATCTTATAAAAAGATCGCCTAGTATTTTGGGATTTCGAAAATTGCCCGCTATTATACTATGACAACGTAAATTAGCGAATTAAAAGACAGGTCCAATTTAACTGGATAAGTGACGTCACATCGAACCGATAAAAGTTGCACTCATCCAAAGAGGAAAACGTGCCACAGATATCTTGCTTCCTGTTTCCACACCGTGCAAGGGAGAATAACTTCGACTTTATTGCTCCGTTAAGGATGGAATGGAAAACTGGACCAGTTCGAGGTTATAGGAGGTCATGAAGAGGTTACAAATTACAACGAAGTATAGAAATATCTGCAACTGAAAACTGTTTGTGGAAAAAAATCGTAATAAGTTATTTAATTCTTTTTGCTTGTTTCAGTAAATAATTTCAAAGCGGTCTTACCTTTCTTGAGAACAAATACACAAGGGTGATCGAAGAGAAAGTCTCTGAAGGAGTTGCATTCTGGATCTACGTGAGGCTCTCGACATAAACATGTAGGCTTGAAGAATGGAAAAGCTTGTAGGGTACGAAGGGCGGCCTGGCATTTCGTTACAGTCACGGTTGAGCATGCAACTGAAAAAGTTAGCAACTGTTAAAATATTTATAATCCTTAGAGCTCGCGTTGAATTTAAGAAGTTTCCCTTGTTTACGTCTTATCTTGTTTGGTGTTATTACAAGAGGGAAACGACTACATATGTTGATTACTTCAGACTACTTTTTGTATTTTTTAAAAGAGAACGGAAGATCCGTTTTGACTCATCTGAACAAACGTCAGATTTAATTGAACGGCTCGGTTATTATCATCCAGCAATTGTGAATTACCAAAAATAAATGAAACGAGACCTGGTAGGTACAAGTACGTATATGACTAATGATTAATTAAACCAGCTCGACGATGCGGTGCGCTTAATGCGGTTGCATATCATGAACAGCTACCACGAATACAGTTTTAATTCGCCTTAGTTTATTTAACGATAAATTTTTGGTCGGGGTTGCATGTAGAAAAGGTCAAGTTTCAGTGCTGCTACAGCGAAGGATGATGCGGGTTTCTTGTTAAGTTAGAAAAATAACTCTGGCATATCCCGAATTCAAAGAAATAAACCGTAAATGCGTTTTTTCAAGTTTACTTATGCAGGAAATAAATAAAAATAAAAAATACATCGTGTTTTCTATGTATATTCGATTCGCGCTTTCTGCTGTAAAATTCGAGACATTTATTATACCGTTCAGATCTCACTCACTTTTCATGTATAAAATTCATACGAGTTAAAGTTTGAAATAAAATGCATACAAGCAGAGATAGAGGCGCTGAAACGTATACAAACGCTTCAAACGGTTTTAGAACTTTTGTTTGCTTAAGATTTTTAGATTTTCGCGTGCAATTTAAATATTCAGTACGTAATCGCTTAACCGTGTCCAACTTTCAGGGCCGGCGTTAGGCCTACCATATAAAACGCCACAATATTTCAAAACAAAACTTTATTTATTTAACATAATCTTCTTTAAGAGTTATTCATTTAGCAGAACGTTCAGAAAGTAATTCTAAGTCATTTAAAAAAAATCTGTGTCTTGGTCTGCAAATCACTCCTCAACGGCACATATTGCTTCGTAATTTGTCGCAAATGTTTTACCTTTCAAATGTTTTTTGAGTTTTGGGAATAAATAATAGTCTGACGGTGCTAAATCCGGATAATAGCGCGGGTGGTCAACCAGTTCAAAACCAATTTTATCATCTTTTGCAGTGCAATCAACGAATTGTGAGCAGGAGCGTTGTCTTGCAAAAAGAGCTTTGGCAAGTTTTCCGCGGCGTTTTTCCACAATTTTCTTACGTAATTTAGTTAGCAACTCAGTATAATATACTCCCGTGATAGTTCTACCCCGTTCCAAATAATGTATCAGAATTATCCCATCTTTGTCCCAGAAAACTGAAGCAAGAATCTTGCTAGCCGATTTTTGAACACGGAATTTTTTGGGTCGTGGAGAACCAGCATGCTTCCACTGTTTGGATTACTCTTTAGGCTCTGGGTCATAGTGATTGATCCAAGTTTCGTCCATAGTAACAAGCCGATCCAAAAAGTTTGAGGAATCTTCTGCAAAACGGCGGCAGATTTCCTTTGACGTTGTCAATCGAACGCGCTTCTGATCAACGTTCAAGCATCTTGGAATCCATTTGGCCGAAAGCTGTCTCATACCCAAGTCGTGATGAATGATGCGACACACACGTTCATAGGAAATGTGCAATGCTTCTGCAATATTCTTAATCCCAATACGTCGATTTTCTAAAATCATATCATGGACAGAATCAATGTTTTCCGGAGTGGTCACGGAAATTAGTCAGGTGCTCATCTTTCACATCTGATCTTCCTCTTTTATAATGCGCAACCCAGTTTTTAATAGTGGCGTATGAAGGACACTGATCACCTACTGTTTCTATCATATCAGCAAAAAATTCTGTGGCCGATAACCCTTTCAAAAATAAATACTTAATAACTCACCGAAACTCGATTTTTCAAATACTATCTTTTTCTCAGACATGCTGTTTTCAAAAATTCAGAGTTTGATCACCGTTCAACTTATGGATGTCAAGCATTGACAACTTATTTATAAAATATCATAGTTGTAACCATAGCAACCATATTCACTTTTCGTTACTAGAAACATTCCAGGCTAACTAGATATCAATACCCCCTCGTAATATTTCACTCTGCTATTTATAAAAATAAGTAATTTACGAATTACTCTTTTATTTCTAAATCGCGGTTTTGTTTAGATATTCATATTTCGTATAAGAACAAACACAAGAACAAATTGTAGATGGATTATACTAAATATTTCACGAAAATAACTAAGAAGTTACACAATTTATTGAGACATAAGAAAAGTAGTTTTAAAATGTTTAGCCGCTTTAGAGATTACTTATGCCGTTTTGTGCGTGTACTTGCACTTGGAAATAAATACCATTTACGTATCTAGGGAAGTGTTTCCCAAACTTGTAGGGTTCGCAGGCCCATTTTTAAATATGTTATGATACAGGCCCCTGTTTTTAGCAAGACGGAATCTCGCGCTGTAGAATGGTCCACAAATTGTGACAGTGGGGACAGAACGTGTAAAACCATGAGGAATGTTCAGTTAGGTTAGTTTAATAGTAAGAGTAACAGCGAGTAAACGTGTAATATTTCGTTTGTGCTCTGTTGCACCTGAGTGATTTAAAGTTTGTATAAATATTTTTTAAGTATGGAAAAAATGTAATCGGGTCTAAACATAATTTTGAGCATGCAAGTACATCTTCATCTCCAGATAAAAAAGTTGCCAACACTCTCAAAGTCAAAACTAGGAAGTATTGTGAATTTTGGTTTTATAAATACAGCCGTTAATGGCGAAGGGCGACCACAGTGTGTAATATGTTTAAATATTTTGGCTGTTAACAGTATGAAACCAAATAAACTAAAGAGGTATTTGCAAACAAAACATGAAGATCATGAAAATAAATCTCGCGATATCTTTATAAAGAAATTGAGAGAGTTTAGTAATCTGAAATTAATTTTTAGCCTCAAAAAGCTCTGCTTGCATCTTATAAAGTTGCATATTACATAGCCAAGTGCAAGAAACGTCACACTATTGCAGAAAATCTTATAAGTACTTCTTGCTGTCGTTGATATGATCGCAACAGTGTTTGGAGATGGTTATGCTAAAGAGATTTAGAACATACCAGTATCAAATAATGCTATTAGTAAACGCACTGATGATACATTAGAAGATCTGCAGGTAAGCTTCTTTTGAAACTTACAAACAAGTTATTTGCTATTCAGCTAGACGAAACAATGGATATTATCAAAGAAATTCAGAAAAGAACTACAGGTGCGGATCTATTTCAAATGTCTGATAATTATATAGTAAACGCTGGCCTGGAGTGGAAAAACTGTGTTGTGTTTGTACTCATGGGGCACCGACGATGGCAGCTAATATGGTGGTCTACAAGCACTTATACATAAAAATAATCCAAATACCACTTGGCACCATTGCATGATACACAGGAAATTACTCGCTTCTAAAGAAATCAGCCAAGGACTTCATTTGGTTTTATTCATTGTAAATTATTTAAAAACAAGGCCTTTACAGGCAATTTCGTCAATGTACGATAATATGGGCGCTGACCATTCACCACTCTTGTTTTATTACGAATCTCAGTGGTTATCACGTGAAGTTATACAACGGGTCTTTGAGCTTAGGCAGAAATATATGCGTTTTTTAAAGATGCCGAGAATTTTATTGATAAACTGTTCATAATGAAACTGACGGATATGACTGACAGTTTTGAAAAATTAAATATTTTAAATACCAGTTACAAGGAAATAATACTCATATATTACAACTATCAGATAAAATTAACGGATTTTCGCGATACTGGAACTTTAGCCAAAAAAGATAAACAGTGCAGATACAGTAACGTTTGTTAATTTAAAAACATTTATTAACGATAACAAACCTAGCCATACAAATGTATGTGTCATTTTTAGATGTATAGAATATTACATGAAAACGTTATCTAAAACTTTTAACCGCTACTTCTTTGAAAATGATAGTCTTCTGACCAAATACGAGTGGATAACAAACCCTACAAATTTATCGTTGGAAGAAGAGGAACAATTCATTCATTTAAATTAAGTACAGAATAGAAGAGACAATTTTCATCGACAACCATTGTCGAGTTTTGGATTAACTCACAAGAGGAGTTTCCAGCGTTATTCGAGAGAGATATGCAAATTATATTGCCATTTTCTACATTTCATCTTGTGAAGTTGGTTTCTCTGCAGTAGCTTGTATAAAATCGAAATACAGAAACCGCCTCAACATCGAACGTGAACTAAAGGTAGCGGCTACTCATTTAGAACCGAGTGTAGACAAAGTTTTGAAAACCCTTATGGCAATTCAGTCTTATTTAATTTAAAGTGTTAATTATTTTAAGGGGGCTGTCAACAATATTCACATCTCTTAAAATGATAACGGGTGCGACAGCGCCTCTTGTCTTTAGGTGTCGGTGGTAGTTGCCCACATTGCCCCCGCCTAAAACCGGCCCTGCCAACTTTTACTTTAAATTTTATAAGAAAGACCACTAAAAATGAAATAATATTCGAGTAAACATTCCTAAGCAACAACAATCTTTGGGAGAAATCTAAATTGCAATTAAGCATGCTCCATTATGTGACATAAAATTCTGACATAACTTTCTATATCTTACAGTTTCATAAACACTTTTATGGGTCAAAGCTTTATGAAGATTGTGGTGTAATTTAAGTCATTAAAGCTGCAGTTTGGTAGCAGTAAAATTAAAACGGCGTGCTCCAGCATCCGTTAAATAAAATGCTCTTGTTTGCAATTTAAGATTCTGAAAAGATTGAAACTTGATTCTTAAGAATTATGAGCAAATAAATGTCAAACGAGATACTGGAATTTATTTCAGTAGCAATTTCCATCAAGGTAGCTGAGATTTCCGACCAAGAAACGCACGTAGAGGAAATAAGATAATTTGATCAAAGCATAAATCGATAATTTATATATTTCTTTCAATTTTCGCGTTGCACGAAGTTTTCTTTTATTAACCTCTGCATCTGCAAAAGAAAGTGAACGAATATTGAAAGCACCATTTTGTATTTTACTACTTTCGGGTTTATGGGGTTAGAAAAAATGTACACTTTTCGCTTGGAGTGCGTTTTCTGAACTTCGGAATAATAAAACTTGCACTGAAATATTGTCGAAGAAAGTACAATTTGATTTAATTTGGGTTTATTATAATGTAATCAAATTGTTTGCTTAGCTCTTCATTGTTGTGCTTAGCAGTTTTAAAAATGATGAACTAAAAACCATTTAGCAAAGCCTATAGAATATTGCTGTCGCCAGAAAATAATAAATAAGCTGTGTTTGACTAGAAAGTATGTATTTTATGCACCCAGATATACAGAATCTTTCAGAATAATGTTCCGAAATGTGAAGCTTATACAACTCATCAAAATAAGGCAAAAAGTCTATACAGGGTGTTAATGAATTGCAGGGACAAACTTCTAGAGCTTAAAGTGTATATGAAAACAAACATTTTTTGTTAATAAATGTATGGTCAAAAGTGTTTCCTTCCAGGGATAGAGCTTCTCAAAGATTGTTTAAGAAGCGCCTAAATGTAGGAACTCAATTTACTACCTACTATTTGTTTCCACAACGACGGAAATTAATACAGGATAAATAAAGCCCACTTTCCCACTTTTCAAATTCAAATTAAATTTAAAATAAATTAATTAACAAAATGTTTCAAAACTAAGCAATAGAAAAAACCAAAATTACAAAGCAAAAATCAACTATTGGAAAAATTTACAATAACTAATTTATTCAAAAATTAACAAAATTAAGTAAATGTTCAAAATGTCGCTTCCCAGCTTCTACACACGAAGCACATCTACGAAGTAAATTCCTGCGCACCGCTCCAAATGTACCAGAAGTCTGCTAAACTTCTTCACATGCAGCAAGAATACGCGTAAGTTCTTCTACAGTTTCAACTGGGGTAGCATACACTAACGTTTTAACATGACCCCACAAAAAGAAATCAAGTAAGGTCAAATCAGGAGAACGTGGAGGCCACGCCACATGCCCTCCTCGACTTACCCATCTATTGGGAAAAGTGTTATTTAAAAATTCCCTGACTTTCGCCGAAAAATGAGCAGGTGCACCATCGTGCTGCAGCCACATTTGAGGTGGAACACCTTCCAAAAGTTCAGGCTGGACATGGCGCAAGAAATTTAACTAAATTGCTAAATTGGGGTAGCAGATATGGTCCAATGAGTCTATCGCGAACAATCCCGGCCCAAATGTTCACCGAAAATCTTTGCTGGTATCGTTTTTGAACCACACCATGGGGATTTTCATCGTCCCAAATGTGGCTGTTTCTACTGTTGAATATTCCTTCTTTCGTAAAAGATGCCCCGTCACTAAACAGAACGTTTAATTGGAATTCTGGATCCTCATTACACCGCCGCAGAAATTCCTAGCAAAATTCTACCCTTCTGGGAAAATCAGCTTGTACCTTCTGTGGATGGTACGGATGTAGCTGCTGCTCATGTAGTACCTTCCATACTGAAACACGGTTCACTCCCATTTCATGAGCTATGGCTCTTGAACTAGTAGAAGGATTTTCTGCCACTCTTTCCAAAACTTCTTCCTCAAAATCTACCGTTCGCCTTGTTCTGGTAGCTCCACAGTTGTGTCTGTTGACAACGACTGTACGTTCCTCCCGCAGCCGACGTGAAACTACACTAAAGGCCTTGTGCGATGGATGATTCCTATTCGGAAAATGTTCTTGGTACAGGCGAGCAGCTTCGCGTGCGTTACCCCAAGTAGCTCCATACATGAACATCATGTCATGCTGTTTGGCAGAAGTATATTCGCCATGACACAAAAATACGAAACACAGAACGAAAATAACGAAGAAAAGAATTATCAAATAAAATCACAGAACAAAAAAAAAACGAATTATATAAGGTACAGAAAGAAACGAATGCAAGAAAAGTAAAAAAATATCACAAAAATACCGAATTGTGTTAAAATTGACGTTATTTGAATGCATGTATGATCGTTTTGTTTTTCAAAATTCCGTGTGACCTGTACAAAATAATTTAAAATGCAATTTGGTTTGCCTATTTTCAGGTACTTCTTAAAGAATCTTTAAGAGGTTCTATTTTCTAAAGGAAACACTTTTGACTACACATTTATTAATAAAAGTTGTTTGCTTTGTTGTGTTTTGCAAGCGCCAGAAGTTTGGCCCTACAATTCATTAATACCTTGTATAAACACACCCAATTATAATCAAAAATATAGTTTTTTCATTTTGAATTTTTGTCTCTGGGAAATCCGTAAAAAAACTTGTTACACTTGGATTTTACGGAATTGATATTATTTATATAGGGTGTATCAAAACAGCCTTTCGAAATAGAATATAGATTATATCAAAATAAGCCAAAAAGTATGTATCAACATATGTTGAAATATATACCCCCACATACTATAGATCTTCAAAATCTTCAACAAAATTTTGCTTTTTTTTAATATTCCTGAAACTAAGAAAGTTATTATTGCCAAATGTAGTACAGAATTACAGGTAAATAAGACCTTAATTTTATAAACACCAACCCCTAGGACGGGTTTTTATTAAAGGTTGGGGGTGGTTGTCAACCCCAAACTTTTTTGTGTGTAACCCAATTTTAATTTAAAACAGTTTACTTAACAAACACTTTCTTGTTGATATATGTTTTTTAAAGGATCACTCTATTTCAAGTAAAATGTAGAAAACGCAATACGTAACAACATTCAGATTGTTAGCAGATTTTAATTGCTGTGTATCGCTAATCGAGTCAAAAACTAAAATAAATATTTTTACTTTTGAGGAATAAACCGACATGCATTTTATGTATGGTAGGGCAAATGACTAAAAGATTATAATAGGCATCTTTTCCTAATCGAGTTACGCCGTCCTCAATTTTAAATGTCGATAGATTATTATCATGAGTGTTCGAGTGTACGCGTTCGTTCGTTTGAAAAAAAATCTGGGAATCAACCTGAATGTAGTACCAGGCAGTTAGCCAGAAGAGTGAATGTTCTCATCCGATAGTATGGAGCATACTACATGACCATCACTTACACCCATACCATTGTCAACGTGTGTTGGGCCTTGATGATTATTTTGTAAGATTTGAATTTTGTCGTTAGTTCTTGCGACATCAAGTAAATACACTAGACTTTAATACTTTGGCGTTGTTTACAGACGCAGCAGGATTTAATAGGGATGCAATTTAAAATGTTCATATTAGTTATGTTTGGTACGACGAAAACCCAAATGCCATCAGAGAATCCAGACATGAACGAAAATTTGCTCTTAATGTATGGACAAGTATTGTTGGGACCTTTCATACTTTACCCACGACTGAATGGTGAAAATTGTCTGGGGCTTTTACAACAGGATTTACCACTGTTGTTGGAAGATGTCCCTTTAAATATTCAATAAAATATTGACTTAGCCACCTAGATCACATTACATATCATTGTAGTGTATATAGAAACATATAAGGCATTTTAACAAAAACTAACGGAATGTTTGAATGCTATAGGTGGCCCTTTTGAGCATTTACTAATTGTTTGTTTTTTGAATATCATGATCATATTTTTTAAATTTAGTTAATTACCTAAAAACAGTCAAATACTTAAAATTTATCAGGATAACTAGACTTCTTAATAGAAATTCTTATAGTGCATTTTGAATTGAAACATTGATTTCATTTTCTACATTTTACTTAAAAAGGGGCGATCCTATAAAAAAATGAAACAGAAAAAACATGTTTGTATCTAAAATTTCTATTAAATAAACTGCATTAAATTAAAAGTTGGTTACACACAAAAAATTGAGGCAACAGCCATCCCCAACCCCTTAGAAAATCCCCGTATAGAAGGCTAGTGTTTTTCAAATGCAACACAAATTAGGGTTTTACCTGTAATTATATTCCAAATGGTGGTAATAGTTTTATTAGCTCCAGAGATATTTAAGAAAATCAAAATACTTTGAATCCTATAACTTTGTAGTCGTCCATATTTCGATATATGTTTATATACATTTTCATTAGTTCTATATGCCTTCAAAGACTTGGAACGTTATTCTGAAACCTCCAGTATAGGAGCTTAGCCCCCATTTCCGAAGAAAGTTTGACACCTTCCTGTTTCACAATA
>JABXWE010034190.1:0-15375 GCA_014611495.1 Limonius californicus
AAAAAGGCGTTGAAAGTGTTTTCTGTTGTTAGCAATAATAATTACTTTAAATTACTGCTTGTGATTATAATTTTAGCAATTTAATCCGATATATCACCGAAATATGGAATTGAAATATACGACGACGACCGCCTAAACGATGGAAACAGAGCTGGGTCTCAAAATCGGTGGAAACACTCTGACCAAACATGAACAAGGCTAACGTTAACGAAAAACAGGCGCTTGCCTAAATAAAGGAGGAAGAGGAAGAAGCAGAAATATATTTACCATTTTCAGAATGGTCTTCTGAATATATTTTTTAAACTGCTAATTTATAATCTTTCTTTTTGATTAGTGTGTCTATCAGTTTTGCGTTGTATCCATTACTGTGTGCAATTTGTTTAATAATCGAAATCTTTTTGATGTAATCACTGTCAGTTAGAGGAACTATTAGAGCTCTATGTATCAATGACCTACCTGTATAGGCTGCTAGTTTATGTATTTTATGGTGACATTAGTCCTGTGGTATCCTGATAACCATTTGTGTAAGCTTTCTATAAATAGAGTTTGTTTTTGGAATTAATTTTTATGTTTAAGTCTAAATCATTGATTCATCTATTTTGTTCGGTTTCTAATGTAAAGCTTATGTGTAGAGTATTAATCAACGTTAAAAAATCACCACTAATACACTGAAATGAACCTAAAACTTAAAAATATCATCAACATAAGGGAACCAAAATATAAATTTCGAAGTTTGATTTGATACGAAAATTCGATCTTCTAAATGTTCGAAAAAAACGTATTAAATATGTTAATTAAAACAATGCAATCAAGAAAATGAAAAGGCAGATATAACTTCATTGAAGTTTAATTTTCAATCTCACTTTCAACATTTCGAGACATCTGAGAGAACGTCGAGTTCTATCTGCTACAAAAGAGTTCCCTGCAGCGACAGTCATTCTATTGTGGATAATAAGTATCCCTAAAATAAAGCAACTTTTCAGCCGCATAACGTTTTAATAAAGCCCACGTCAGTCAAGCAGAAGAGAAATCAGGCGTAAACAGCGCTCGACATCACGTTTTAAAATGATGGCAACAATAAGCAATAATCATAGAATAGCAAACTAGGCTGGGGGAGTTTGACGTCAGCGATTACTCATAGACACTTTGATCGTGTGTGAAACAAGAGAAATAAGTGATGAATATTGTTGTATATACAAGGGTTGGTAATGTGCAAAGACACACTCAGGAAGGCAGGGTAAACACGAGCATAAAATCGATATGCTGCTTGTTCTTGGCATTCCTTACGAATTCAGAATAAGTAAAAAGCAAACAAACTGACATAGTGTTTTATGTCCCCAATTCCCAATATCAGAACCCTGAGGTTCAAAACAAATAATGTTTATGTAGAAATGTCTGGGATTTTCAAAATGCTCGCCTTTGTGATTAATGATAAAAAAATTCTCATTAAATTGCACCCTCTTGATAAATGACACGACCCTTAAGTCAGTTAGCATCCAAAAGGGTGGATAAATTGTCTGTACATTCATTTTTTAATTTTCTACCTTAGGTACGACTACGATTTTATGAGTGTACGTTGTAAGCACACGAATTTCCTGCTTTTTAACTCCAATGATTTTTTAACTTAAAATTGCTTGTTTATAGAACAAGACAACTAAATTAGATGACATCTATTATAAGAATAAACTACCCTCATCTATGTGACATAATAAATGTGTTGACTGACAATGGTACTAATAATTTCAACGAGGGTTTATACGGGTTTATTTCTGCTGTTTTTAAGTTCTTTCCATGTCACTTCGCCATGGTTCAACTTTCAGCTCCATAACACATTGCAAGTTTTAGGCATCTGATTAATATATGGGAATATTTCTATTTTTATGTAGAAAATTGAGATTTTCGAAGGTCCTCCATGACTTATTTATTTTTATTACGATTTTGCGATTTTCTCGTCACAGTACTACATTTTGTCTTAAATAGATCTTCAACGTTCTCTATGTCGTTATTTTCTTGCTCTATCTTCTCGTTTTTTAATATTATCCTAGTTTCGTTTAGATTCATCTTTAGTCCGTTGTTCCATCATTTTGCGTTCAGTTTTGGCTATACAACTATATCACCTAAATATCATGAACAACTTAAGTAATTGTCTTTGAAGATTATTCTTCTTCCTGACCTATTTATAGTTTTAAACACACCGTAAAACGAGTGGTCCTTCTCCTCCTCCTTCTAGTCATGATCCTCTTCTTAAAAGTTTCGTATTGGTATATTTGGGGATATGAAATGTTGCCTTTGCGTTGGTCAATGTTTATGGCAGTAGTTTGAATCTGCCATCAATTCTATAATTTATTAATGATCGTTGTATTGCCTGGGTTTGGACTCTATTAAGGCGTTTTTATAGTTAACGAATCCAACATATGTTGGGATGTTATATTTACTACACGTTTCAACAATTATTTTTATAGTTAGTGGGCGATCGCCTATGGTATAATCTTTCCTAAACATTCACTTGTTCTGTGGGTTGGTATGAGTCTAGCTTCGAGGTTCTCTCTGTCTCTCCGATCAATATCTTCGTGTCTGGAAAGTCGTAACTTGTACCTTTCATCGGCATCTCAAACATTCTATTATAGAAGTTGCACCGGTTATATCGCCTATCTAATACAAACAACGTTTTGGTGATCTTCCTCCTGGGCTTTCATTTTTTTTTTCAGTTTTTCTAGATTGTCATTAGTGCCTCGTGTTAGGTGTCCAAATTACTGTAAAATTCTTCTGTACTACCGTGAAGTGTCGGTTTGAAATTTTCATTGTACGATGCTCTACCTAAAATATTTGGTACATTCATCTTGAACACCAGTGTTCTAACGGACTTATGTTAGCTTTGTCAACTGCTTTTAGTGTCAAGGCCTCTAGGTTAAACGGTCAATAATTATTTCAGGTAGCAGTAACGTTGGTTATTTATTTCTTTCTTTTACAGATTAAGTTATCCACCTCTGGATAACCGCCCATTTTTCTTTCCAATTTCCTTTTTGTATCGCTAGCAATATCCAATCCACTATGTCGCCTGCTTATCGCTTTTGAGGTCCGTACGTCTGCTCGTTGCCCTGGATCTCCAATTTCTTCTAATATTTGCCCAGTTATTTCCGCTACATCTTCAACCCTAGTTGCTTTCCTGCTTATTTCATGTTTTCTGATTATATCTCGAAGGCTTATACCAAGCACGGCTACTTCCATTCCTCGTTGAGTCATATGTAATTTGTTAACTAATTTTTAGTTAACGCCGTGGTTTCTAAGACTGGTGTGATGCACTTATTAAACAAATCTCGTTTTAGACCGTTTGGAACACCTGCTTTTGGTGTTGGTGTATAACTCAAAATTAAAAAAAAAAACGAAGACGTTTATTACAACAAATGCAGGTAATTTCACCTATACTATGCAGAAAATATCCAGAACCGTTTTCCTAATCATTTGATTAGACAATTTTAAATATAAAAATACAATATCTTGTAATGAGTCAAAGAAGTATTTAGACAATACCATTCAAACAACAAGAACTTAACAAAGAATAATAAAATAAAATGCAGAAATCGCGCAACTTACTTTTAGAAGAACTTGCTAGGGTGTTACTTATATATAATAAGTTGTAGAAAATATCAGACTCATAACCAAATGCAATCTGGTAAAGTGTCCATATTGAAGTTATTAAATGAATAAAATAGAGGAGCATAAATGAACATGCGGTAATATCAACCACTAATTCAATTCTTATTTCCAATTCAAATTTAGGCTGGAATGTCACGCAGGCTGCTTGCTTGGTACAGGACAACTGACAAGTTTAATACCCCGAATATTCCTTATTCTGTGTACATAGAGAGAAGTAACAATCTCTGCTATATGCATCACCAATATTTCATTAACTTGTTTTATATAACGAAATATGTGAGAAATACATTAATTTACTTACAAACAGTTAAGTTAGCATAGCTATTTGACTCTGTTTTTGTAAACAAATACTATAAAATCATAACTAACTAAAAGTATTGCTTAAATTTGTCTGCCACATATTTATATTTTTAGAATTGGTGATTTATTTTGAAATTGGTTTTATCTCAATTTTAAATACGTTTTATCCAAAAATATACTATTTCGATTAAACACATTTTCACGTGTAGCTCTTTATCGCGATGCCTTAGGTCGTGCTAACACCGTTATCAAAAGGTTTCAATCGCTATCATGCCCTTAATGCCAACAATATTTTGCCATATAATAGGTGCTCATTGCTCCTTTGCCTCGAGGCTATTATTGACCGACCGAGTAAATGACCGGGTTCTTATCGACCGCATGTACTTAAGAGGTTCTCCTATTATTCCACTAAATAGTGTGGGAACGATGATTTCCACCACAGCACTTCCTGGGCATGTATATTTTAAAAGCAGGATATTAAATATAAGCAACATAAAACGAATGCATTCGATGGATTTTGCCAAGAGGCACCCTTTGGTAGTAACACAATGGAGGTATTCAGGTTTGGAGTTTGTATGGTACAGGTTACAGATAACCATGAAAATGTGCCGCCTGCCTACATTCGCTATGAAATACATAGTTTACAAGCATTAAATAGGTTTAGGTACTTAAAACTTTCCGTGTCTAAATGGAAATTAGGATTAAAATAATCAATTTCGTATACATAAATTGAAAATAGTTATCGGCGGACACTGTTTCTCCTATACATAAATACCTAGAAAACAACTCTACAAACGCCTTGGATGCGAAAAATAATAAAATATAAAAATTGTATGTAAAGGTGTTTCGCATATGTAAAGCAAGCATCTCGGAGCATCGGAGATTCTACAACGCGACTCCATCATAGCTAAGTTTTGTAAGGCTTCCTGACTTTTGTTGACACCTAAATAAATATATTGTTGGTAGAAAACTTCATAACAAATTCTAACCGTCTTAAAGGAACTTTTTTAGCGAATTATCTCGAATAAGATTACAGTACGCCAGTTTTCAAATCCATTTAGTAGAATTCTCTCACCACAAAAAAATATACTAAATCTAATTTGCCAAAACAATACAGACGCTATGCTTTATTTAAGGTATAAAAGGAAGGCTCTTGATTAATTACAATGCCAAGAATATCTATAATGAATGTAGCTTAGAGAAAACTACAAACTACTACAAACTTTAAAATGTGATACAAAAGAACAACAGCCAAACATGGACACATAAGGTTGGTACACAGTTCCGTATAATATCATAGTACTGGTATTTCTCTCATAATATCGGAACTAGGTATACATGGAGACAACTATTTTCAGATGTAAACACGAATTACAAACATAAATTGTCTTTCCAAAACTTAATAATTTGTGTTTAGATTAACAAATTAATTTTGCTTCTGTATGAAGTCATTTAAATGAATAGGTTTTACAAGAACAACCCTGATAAATAGTTTACGCCAAAACAAATAAGAAGATATCGCAATTCACTGCTCATAAATTACATGCAATACAAGTTAGCCGCAAGTTATTGCTTATCGAAATTATTACTTCTAACTTTTATATTCAGCGGTCCATTACATGCCGCAATGGTTCGATTATACATATAAACTATAACTGATTTCTAATTAATAATGATTTAACAATGAGGAGCTCATGTCGTAATTTATTTAATTTAATATAGCAGTAATAGTACTGTTCATAAAGGTTTTATTCTAATTTCCGCTGTTATGAAAATTTTTAGTTCTTATTTATGCCGCATGCTTTAAATATTTGATATGATTGACCAGTTTAACTAACCAGCATTTGAAATAGAATTACATGTTTTCCAGTGTTCTGTTACGTGATTGATTCGAAATTATTGAATAAATTGTTAATTCTCTCTCTCTCTTCAGCCTGTATTCGTCCACTCCTGAATGTAGGCCTGACTCAGGTTTCACCATGTCTCTGTGTCCATTGCCTTCCGGAACCAGTCTCTTCCTGCTGTCTTCTTCACATCGTCCAGCCATCGCTTTTTTTGACCTTCCTAAACTACCTTTGGATGTCCCCGGGCGCCAGTGTACACCCTTTTCCATTTTAATTATCTCTTGGCCTGAGATCAAGCGTGGTCCGTTCCGTTGACCTTTGCATAGCACTTAATCAATTTTCACTTTTTACTGTGACCGTTATTGTTTCTAGGCCATATGTAGTGACAGGGAGGATGCATGTTTCATACACTTTTCGTTTTAGATTGATAGGGATGTCAGGGTTTTTAACAATGTGTCCTAATTTCCCAAATGCAGCCCAACTCATTCCAATCCTTCTACTTATCTCGGCTGTTCGATTTTCTTTTCCTAGTTTAATGAGGTGTCCCAGATATGTACATTCGGGTAAATTTTCGATGGTATGGTTATCTATATCAATATGTGAACTTGATTTGGACTCATCATTTTGGCCTTCCTTGGGTTTATTTTCATTCCCTTACTTATCCATACTTCATTTAGTTTTTTTCACATGGTTTCTAGTTCGTTTATATCTGTACTAATGAGAACTATGTCATCTGCGAAGCGTAAGTGACTTAGCTATACACCTTCAATGTTTATACGTTCTGTTTCCCAAGATAGTTTTCTAAACGTATCTTCCATTGCCAGAGTAAATAGTTTTGGTGGTATTGTATTTCCCTGGTGCACGCCTCTTTCACTAGGAATCTTATTGGTGACCATGTCCTCATTGATCTTTACATGGAATGATGCTGTTTTGTATATATATCTTATATTGTTAGAGTACCGTGAATTAATTCTTGCACCATCCATCGCCTGTAGTATCGCCCATGTTCCGTCGACAAATGCTTAGCAGAGAGAGACGTACCTAGTGTATTTTTCTATACGTGTTCGGAACGACTGCAGATGATCCATTGTACCAAAACCTTTTCGGAAACCTACCTGTTCTACAAGTTGATATAAATCGAACTTATTATGTAATATAATTATATGAAAAGCATTACGCCTAGAAGTGAATTAGCTGTCCTATCCTATCATATGATAACCGTATCATAAACTTAATATGACAAGGCATTAAAGACATAGACCTCACGATCAAACAAAATAAAGTAGAATAGGCCGTAGCAGATACGTTTAAAGTTGGCATTACTTTTGTAAATATAATATTTAAGTGTCAATTGAAACTTGTTTTGTTTGTCTGAATTTCGATGATGATTGTTGCTAGTCATCATCAACAGTAGGGTGGATCGAAAAAGCCAAAAAAAAATTTTTTTTTGATATTGAATTTGTAATAGTGTGGAATAGTTGCGTATTGGCTTCAGTATATCTCATACAAAATTTGAATTAAAAAAAATTTTGTTTGAGGTGCCGCCACGGTGTTGAAAATTTTAAAAATAAAAATAATATAAATCTGAAATTTAATGTTTTTATTTTAAATTTTAGTCAATATATAACTCAATTTTACATTCCAGTTTTATAATCCGATTTAGTAGCAAAGTTTGGCATTGTCTTTCGTGATTCAAGTTTAGCGCGAATAAAACCATCGCGCGAATTGGCGCCGCAAACAGCAGCAGAAGCTTCTGTTACCAATTTCACACATCTCTCAACTGCTTGCGTATGAGATGGAAATCGGGGAAAGTCTATGATTGCATCTTCATTCTTTTGGATCATATTTTTCAGCTCGTCATCGGTTATGTCAAAAGTTAAAGGTGGTTCAGAAATTTCTGTCCAGTCGATTAAATTAAAATACTCCTTGGCGTCAAAGTTAATTTCTGGAATTCTAAATATGCGAATATTTTCATTTTTTTGTTGTGATCTGGCTTTCAGTATTCTTCTAATTCCCAGTTCTCGAATATGTTGTCGATTATCAGTAATCATACATAAAAGAATATTTTCTGAGTGAGCAAAGAATCCATTTCGCTGAATCACGGGATCAACCACATTTCGTAAGTCTGCACTAAGGTATCGGCTAAATTGGATAGTTTCCCACAAATGTTTAGCTCCATCTTTACAAGAAGGCTCCATTTTAATTCGGAACCACATAGGGGCATACACATTTAAAATGAATGTTACCAGTATGTTAAGTTGATTCGATGGTACTTCAGTCCCGACATACAAACGTAAAACGCGATTTGCAGTGGTAAGCCATCTTGCGTGACCCATTTTTCCTGGATTTTTTTGAGCCAGATCCTGAGAACATTGTCCAGAGGAAATTGCTAGACATATTTCCAATAAATATTTCTGATCAGTACTCAAATCATCTATTACCACTTCTGGCAAATTACTGCCTATGCTCTGAAATTTAACAACTGGAAAGTTGACACAGCTTTCTAGTTTTTTCCCGATAGGTCCTTCAAATGATTTAGGCCCTTTTGTTGATCCGTCAATATATTGGAATAGATGTCGGAATGGTAATTCGTTGCCATGTAATTGGCATATGTTCCACTGTAGAGGACAATGGAGTTTTTTCTCTAATTTTATAATTACACCTCCTTTTTGACCAGTATTAACCACTGTTCCGTCACAGCCAATTGCTCTTAGATTAGAACTATCTATAGAACCATCTTCAAGAAACTCCAAAATGCTTTTACTGATTGAATCTGCTGAGCCAGAAGTGGGCGATACGTGGCCAATATATTTTGATCCTGGCTCTTCTACTAATACATAGTGTTCCTCGGTAATTGTTTTTCTGTAATATTTATTTTGTTTCTTTTCTTGAAATAGGGTTTTGTCCCTACGGCCATCAAAGTATAGTCCTCTAATTTTCAAAGGCTCTGATCTGAATTGCTCTTGTAGATTGGACCTTAAATTCTTTCGTTGCCGTCTTACTTTCATTCTGTCTACCACTTTAGTTTTATCCTCATTTTTAATTAACCCAATATCTTCTAAAACTGCACTAGCAATGGCAGCCGCAGATCTGTCGGAGATACCGGTACGATCACATACTTTTGCAAAATTGGGTAAGGGAGTTCGCATTTGAGTAGCGTTTGTCTTCCGTTTTTTAAGTTTAGGTACTGGTGCATTAAAATCTGGGTCCAAGTAAGCTTCTTCTTCAATTTCTTGTTCGGAGTCAGAAACCTTAGAAGTTGAAGACTGTGATTCTTTTTCTTTTAATAACTTGGCCTTTCTTGCTTCTTCTTCAATTTTTCTCTTCATTCTTTCAGTAAGTTGCTTGGTTTTTTCTATATCCAACGATCCTATAATCATTTTCCGTTCTGATCTCTGGTCTAAAAGAAAGGAACGCTCTTCAACTGGAACTCTTTTTTCTCTCGGACACGAACAAAAATTAAATTCTTTGCATTTGCATGCAGAAATATCAAATAGTTTCTTTGCATCGGCTTGAAACGCTTTTAGTTTTAATTGATAACTCTCACGACTGCTTTTACCTTTAAAAGATTTTATCATATTTCTATACTTGTCATGATAATTGCGGAGCATTTGTAGAATTCTAGTGTGTGATACGATCGGGATAGATGCATTATGCCAAATCTCTTCAAGTTTTTGGGCAACAATTTCTCCGATTTCGCTTACAGTGGGTTCTTTACTTGCAGCACTAGGTTTCAGTTCATGCTTCACGAAGAGGTAACACTTCATCACAAATTCATAGGACGGCAAAGCAGACCCACCAAATTCTTGAGGATTACCAAATATAACACAGTTAACTTGTTTTCTTGTCTTTATTTCACGTAGATTTCCCTTTATGGTAATACTTTTGCGGTTAGAAATTAGCCAACTATCAAAAAAAATAGCTGTTCGAAAATAATAATTAACACAATGATGGAGTTATCGACCTACCGCGTGGATAAAAACGGTGAACTGAGATGTTCAGTCACACGTCAGTTACACGTGTGACAATGCCCATAATCACGCGCATGCGCACTGTGGCGCAGGATGACCTTGGTTACTGACTTAGCAGTTGAAACTGATACATATCTGCAATTCGCTGTACTTGGACATGATAATATACCACATTATAAAGTTGAATAAAAAAAATCGAGTCAGTCATTATTTTAATGGCGTGGCGGCACCTGAAGATGGTAACCGATTTTAAAAATTTGAAGTTTCCTTTTCTTATAATCACCATACGCAACTATTCCGCACTATTACAAGAACATGTTTCAAAACAAGAATTTTCGATCCACCCTAATCAACAGCCTTTTGTGCCACTGCTGGGCATCGACTTCTTCTCTGCTACGTGTTCCTCCTCGGCGCTAAGGTAGAAGCACGGCGGACCTACAGTTTAACGTCGAATCCGAACGACAGAAATTCCAGAGAAGGTACTACCACCACACCCATCCACCACATTGTTTTAAATTCAGTTTTATCTGGTTCAGCACTGATGCTTTTCTTAGCTATAATCGTTATTTAACTTGATTCACTTAAATCGCTGAGAGAGGCCATCTCAACGAATACCTCTGGCAAGGTACTGGTATTGATGAGTTGTTTGTATATTGTTTATAGCACATTCGTTCACTATACACAAGGCTCTACTCACTCTATGAATTTGACATATACAAATCCTGAGATAACTTTCATTTGAGTCGTGTATGGATGGCTTTTTCTTCTATAGAGTGTACGTCTACGTTGGGGCAATCCTGAAGTGTACTGAAGCATCCCTTGAAGGCTTGTCGAATGTGTTGTTCGATGGTTGGCATAGCTAATTCTGTATTTGGGTAATACGAATAAACCACAAAGCATTAATAGCGATCCATAAGATATTATTGTATAAGGTTTGTCATTAACTTAATTGTTTTTGCGATGGTCCCCCAGATTGGATAAGCATTCATAACAATGCACTCAAGTTTTAATGATGATTTCTTGTTGATTATGGAGTAGAGCATCATAAGTCTACATGACACGAGCTCACCAACCACATTGTTGCATTTATTTTTATTTATATTTAAATTCTCTTGAAAATTGATTATCCTACCTGAAAAGAATGATTAATTTATTCTGTTTGACGTCTAGTTGTTGGGGACAAAGCGCGCGCTTTATCGGTCATCACTAATGCCAATCTCAAAGTGACAGTCACAGCCTGCTTTAATTGTGTTTTATGTCGCACGGTAGAACTAAAACTCCATGCAGAAACCCGTAAATACTATATTTTTAACGTAATCCTGAACTAACCTGGCAATTCAAAATTAAATGAAACTTTTTATACCGACAAACCGTTATATTATTTACCCTGTTCTTTCGGAAGCTTAGGGCTATCTATGTGAAAATTTGAAAGCGAACCCCAAACAATGCAAAAATCAATGCGTATAGTATAACACAAAATAAATTTATCTTGGCATTGTTCTGATCTTAAAAAATGCATCCGATCCCAATGTCAATATTTATTTATAACAATATTGGGGGTCCATTATATTAGTAAAGTATGCCCGTTTGCAGGTAGGTGAGAAATCACTGAATTAAGTTCAATCATAAACGTAGGTCGATTTTACCGTATCTTTGCGATAATTTTGGCAATCTTATACCGACACTTCTTATACTCTTCATTTTATATCAATATTGAATATATAGTCTACAAGTTAGAAAAAACAGATCGCATGTTAAAAGGTCGTTCATGATAATAGAAAAGCTAATTATAGAATGTATTGTGTAACCTCAGTATCTCATTAAAGACATCCTTAACCGACCCGGCTATCAATAATTAGAAGTAACTTTTGACAACGACAATCCACTGTATTTGTTTTCCTGTCTATATTGGACGTTAGTATCGCCTACTTGAATACGGGAAAGCGAACGGCATCCAATGTAATTGGAAATAATCCAACAAATTGGTTACACAGTCTTGTCATTATTCTGATTTTAAGAAAACTAGATAAATCTCGTTTTTTTGGTATTGTATGCACTATCTTCTCAAAGCTTGACAGTTGCTAATAAAGTAAAAAAGTTATTTTGAGTCACTTTAGTAGCCCTTTAAATTGTGCTACATTCTGCCCAAAACTCATTCTCTAAATGTACAAAGAAACGTTTTCAAAATAGTTTAGAGACAAATTGATAGAAACATTGAAATTGTTATAATCAATACTGCAATTATTGACAAGTGAATTTCCTGGCAACTGCCACGCAAGTTGCATACATAATATTATATATTTAATAAATTATTTGACAATTAACTCCCAATATTTTGCTACTCTAATAAATGTATTGTAATATAAACTAAAATTTATTTTGGAACTACGCGCGACGAAATATAAGCCGCTGACCACATGACACAGTAACATTGACATATGTTAAAGGTCACTCCATACCACTTTACTTTTAATTCAATAGAAAAAGTTTGGGGACTTGCCAGCAGTAGTACAATATACATATAAGAAGAAAGGTTAGGGAACTAGAAGATGTTTACAAATTGAAAAATAAAAATAGAAAAGTACTGTTGAGGACTAACAATATCATTTGGGATATTAGTATATTTTAGGTCCTATGTTTTTACTTTAATTCATAGGTTTTTGAAATGTATTATTATATAGTATTTACCTAGTAGTAATATTATTCTTATATGAACGGTATTATACAGCCAAGGCCTTCACTATGAAATGACATCCTGGATTAAAATATAAAATAGTCAAATTGCTGCCTAGACAGTATAGTTTCCTACTAAAATAAATTGTATATTAGTGAAAAATTCTTCTAGGTCAAACAAGAAGATACTTACTCGAAATTAATAAATGGTTCAGTGCTGTACTTCCTCTACACTTGTGATATACGAGAAACTGAGCATACGACGACGGCAATGTTTGCTGATGACCGATGGCCGCTGCAAGTAGCGCTAAACACGATTACTGTGTGGACCAGACACCGGGACATTAAGCTTAATGAAAACAAATCAGTTTATATAAATTTTCCTGACAGAAAAACTGACAAATGCTAATAGTCATCAACAGTGAAGTTATCTCATACGCAAATACAGCAAAACATCTGGGGATGAATATGGCGGCCAAACTCAAAAGGAAATAACACATTAAGAAGAAATGCAAAAATTAAACCTCAAGTGCAGGAAACCGTATTCTCTTATGACCCGAAACTTTGAACTGCCAATACACAACAAACTTATACTGTATAGATACTTAAACCAGTTTGGACGTATGGAACACAACTGTGGGGTTGTAACAACGAAAGTAACGTTCAGATAATACAACGATTCAATAACAAAGTACTTGGAAGTATCATCAACGCTCCTTAGTAGAGAAGAAACAGAAATGTACATAGAGACCTTGGTATGGAAATGATTGCAGATGAATTCAAGATTCACCAGAAGCACGAAGATAGCTTTCACAACCATGTCAGTGTGCAAATTACACTACAAAAGCTTTCACTTCGAAATTGTATAAATTAATTAAAAGCACACATTTTGTTGTAACAGCAAGGAACATTGTCAAGTCTAAAATCCCAAGTTTCAGTTCACTCATCAGAACTATAATAGCACATACACTAGAAATCAGTCATTAAAAAATAGATTAAAAACTTAATTAACGCATATTTTTGGAGATCATCATTATTGCAGGAAGGGAGTTTGCAGAAAGCTCTTTTGGTCAAATTTGCTCGCGGAGGCAACCCACACCGTCGCACAATCTTGTAAACGAATTGTTTCACAAAAACCACAATTTAAAATCTAAATCAATTGAATACGGCATTGAAAATGTAAAGTTAGCTATTGATAAATTTCAGATAATATCCAATACCACTGGAACTGAATGTGGTCTGTTTGTATGTAAGGACTACCCATTTTTAGGTGCAAGTCCAGATGGACTAATTGAAATGGATAACGCCTTAGTAGAGGTCATGTGTCTCTATTCGATTAGTAACAAAATAGTTAAGGAAGTCGTTAAAGACAATTAAAACAAATGATCGCCTACATTTTAAGGAAAACCACCATCATTATTTCCTAATATATATATACATATATACGAGCCCAGGCTCATAATAGTTCGGCCGGCACACATTTTTGAGTAGGTGGTATAATATAATGGAAAATCTATACAAATGGTGAAACATTTCGACAAAACTATTACAACTACAATAAAATATAGACTTTTAACTTATAAAAATTGAAAACTATATTTAATTTACGTAACGGATAATCTTTGTATAACAAGGAATGTGGCTCAACTGATTGATCATAATAGTTCGGCCGCTTATCATAATTGCCATGAAATCGAGCCCATTAGTAAAAACAAAACACTCGTTGAACAAATCAACAAGACAACTGTAAGTATTAGATATTATTTATTTTTAAAGCATAATGCGTCATTAATGCCTATAAGAACAGCATTTCTGCACGTCGCATTTCAGTTTCGCACTCAGTGCCGCGTTCTACTGTTCAAGTTATTATCAATTTGTATAAATCAACTGATGGAGTTGACCAAAAAACCAAAACCGGCCGACTATCTACAATTACGAGAGCAAATAGGAGAGCTTTACGTAGAATTGTAAAAACTAATAGACGGTCCAATATCAAGGAAATAACTGTTTTGTGGAGGGAAAGTATCGGCAAAAGAAAAGCCATTATTAACGACATTACAAAAACGTAATAGACTGAAATGGGCTAGGGAACACCAAAATTGGACTCAAAGACAATGGGAAAATATAATTTGGAGTGATGAGTTCAAATTTGATGTTTACATAGGTGATTCTAGCAAAAGAGTGTTGCGGACATCCTCTGAGGCATATCATAATGATTGTCTAATAGGAAAAGTAAAGTTCCCAGCATCAGTCATGATATGGGGTTGTATGTCGGCAAAAGGTGTAGGTAAATTACATTTTATCGATGGAACAGTTAATGCGCAGAAGTACAAAGGGATTCTGGAAGAAAGCTTCTTATCATCAGTTGACAATGACGGTGACTATATGTTCCAACAGGACGGTGCACCGTGCCATACGGCAAAAATTATTCGTACGTGGTTCCAGGACCATAACATTCCACTACTAAAATGGACGTCTTCTAGTCCAGACTTGTCTCCAATCGAGACACTTTGGCATAACATGAAGAAACAACTGCGGATAAATCCAGCACGTACAGTACCTGAATTAAGAGCTACCTTGTAGAACATAATGGAATAATATTTCACCAGAAGAGTGTGTAAGACTTGCACAATGCCTAGCAGAATTAAGGCGGCGATTGCTAATAAAGGCGATGTAACCCAATATTAAAATCTGGCCGAACTATTATGACCCATCAGTTGAGCCACATTCCTTGTTATACAAAGATTATCCGTTATGTAAATTAAAAATAGTTTTCAAATTTTATAAGTTATAAGTCTATATTTTATTGTAGTTGTAATAGTTTTGTTGAAATGTTTCACCATTTGTATAGATTTCGCATTATATTAAACCACCTATCCAAAAATGTGTGCCGGCCGAACTATTATGAGCCTGGGCTCGTATATATATAT
>JABXWE010034193.1:0-16627 GCA_014611495.1 Limonius californicus
ATATCATCAGAACCGGTTGCTTTAGATTTTATATTAATAATAATTTTTACCTACAACTGTTTGATTTTATTATTATTACGTAACTAAAATAGCCTTGACAACGGTTGGGAAGGAGACGTTTAACGCACTTGTGCTTTCGAGGTTTCCAAAAAACACATGTGTTTTTTGTTTACAGAAATGTCAAATTGAATTACAGAAATGAATTAATATGCGTTTTTTTAATGGCGCCCAAGAACAATGAAGCAATCAACAAACCTTAGCAACGCGCTGAGCAACGTCGTAAAATGACGACCTGACGGGATAGTATCAATTTTTTATAAATTTTAATCACATTATAATAATTTTTGCAGTGAACAGTTGTAGGTAAAATGTTGTTTATATCACGTGCCGAAAACAATCCCACATACTCGTGCAGATTTCCGCACTCGGCCTTCGGCCTCGTGCGTCAAATTCTGCACTTGTATGTAATGAATTGTTTTCGGCACTTGTTATAAAAATAACTATTAAGACATCTACTTCCGAAATATTTTGAAACTTAAATTTACGACGGATTGAGGATTTAAGATGATTGTTATAAAATGTAATTGTCTCTTCAATTTCATTCGGAGATGCTAGCGGAGGTGTAAACTTGCTAAAGGTAGTATTATTGGTTAAATTTGGATTTGCTAGTTGAGTAGGAATTTGTATATTACTGTTTGATTTACTGTATACATTTCATAGTTTTAGGGTGTTCCAAATTCCATTAGCATCATTATGATTAATTTTGTATTCTACATATGCTTTCCTTTCCCTTCTTATCACCGATGTGGTAAGGTTACGTAACTATTTGTAATAATGCCAATGTTCTTGATTCTTTGTAATTTTATACCTATTCTACGCCTTATTTCTGAATGATAAAAGCAACTTAATATTATCGGTTAGCCAAGGTGCATACGGTTTTGTAAATTTGGAAGTTTTTAACGGAGCATGAATATTAATTAATACTGGTAGGTTAGAGTTAATAAATTCAATTTTGTCATCAATGTTGTTAAAATAATAAATATTATTCCAAGGTATCGAACGTAAATGATCACTGAACTCTATATAGTTAAAGTTTTTAAAATCTCTATAGGTTTTTGTGGTCGGTCTGGATTTAAAACAACTGTTACGGAGAGAACAATAAATAAGTTCATGGTCAGAAACATCAGACATGGTAATGGTACCGGATGTGTTGTTTAATTCTTCATTTGTGGTTAAAATTAAATCAATAAGTGAAAACTTGTTTACTGTTGCGAAAGTAGGTTGTTTAAGAATTTGTTTTAGACCCAAAGCATCCAAAGTACTAATAAATTGAAGAGCAGCAGGACTTTCACAGTTTAATAAATCAATATTAAAATCTCCCAGGCAAAATATTTCGTTCGCCATAGGTAAAACAAAGGAAATGCTACTTTCTAAATTATCCAAAAATTGTACCAAATTCAGTTGTGGAGGTTTATACACAACTCCTACACTAAGAGACGCATTACGGCATTTGACAGATATCCACAACTCCTCCAAGTCCGGTCTAGGACATTTGGGCGCGGCCGCTAAGGCGCGGCCGTCAGGGCGCCACCGATAGGGCGCCAGCCACAAGGGCGCGAAGACACTAGGGCGCGGGCCGTTAGGGCGCCGAGACACTAGGGCGCGTGGACATTAGGGCGCTGACCGTTAGGGCGCCGGACACTAGGGCGCGAGACCCGGTGTTATAACTTGTTACTCATCTGTATTTTAATTTTAAATAATAATAATTTATTTATATATTTAATATTAATTTATCGGCTGTAGAAATTCTAGGAAGAAGGATTAAAGTAGATGAATATTTGATTATACATACATATGTATTTTACTTTTTAATTTCTTGTAATAATTATATAAGTAGGTACATAGTGTCAAATAATTTATTTGAAACAGTTTTGTTTTATTTATAACAGTTTTTTTTTGTGTGTATTTATAATAACCATGTGATTTACGTGTCAATAAATTCTTTTAATTGGACTAATTTTACGATGTACAACCATACAGGACAATACCTGATAAAGTAATAATATTTGTATTTACATTTATAAAACACATTTAAACCAAATTGCCATGTCATATCAAAAATCCAAATTTTTATCTTCTTATGAAATAAATTTTCTAATAGGGATCTAGTTTTTAAGATACGAGGAAGTTTGTTAAATAATTCTGCACCAATATAGTGGGTATACCTTTGGGCAATTGTTTTTATCATTCTTGGTACTATAACATTCAAATTAGATGTCCTTCTAATGTACGAAAAAAGAAAAAAATGTCGGTGTTTAATATAAAAACCACAATATTGTTTACATATGCTAAAATTGTTTTCAGACTGAACAACTCTGCAGGAGAAGAAAATTCTGATTAATTAATATAGGTAACCTGAAATAGGTAATTATTAATAGTTATTATGAACTCATCAAAGATAGATAAAATCTGTAAATAATAGGAAAAACAAATTATTTTAAAAACAAGAAGTGCAGAAAAGAATTGCTGCCCTTTTTTTATGATTTTACTAATGCTTCTATCCGCATTTAGTTATACACCGTAGACTAATAAATTAGTCTACGCTTATACGTATTTAGCTGTTTAAAAATTATAATGAGGGAGTTAGTGATTCTGACAATTACATTTGATAAAACTGTTTTCAGATAGGATAGCACTGCGGGGGAAGAAAATTTTATAAATCTACAATATAACGTTGAATAACCTATTTACCATTATTAAGATAATCTGTAAAGGTTTGAAAAATTAAACATAATTTTCTGCATTGTATACAAATCTGTACGCAAATATTTCATTTTTAAAACCACAGGAAACCCAATTATTTTAAAAACAAGAGGGAAAGAAAAGGAAGGTCGGTTCTTTTGGGTAATTTTACTAATCCTTTTATTTGAATTTTGTAACGTCATACACTTTTGAAGATACTGGATGATGTATGTCTAGTTGCATATTCAAAAAAATCCAAGGGCCGGTTGAGAAATTTTTCGTCACTACTTATACGCCTTAATGACCAGAGCGCGGAAAAATATGCATTTGCATTTAATGTAGCTTACATGTAGGGCAATGATTTGAGACATGTATACGAATTAGGTTCTAGGAAATCCATTTTTGAAAGTTTTAATTCGCATATATTTCCATATTTCAAGAATGTAGTGCATCTTTGCATATATGTGCATATTTAATTGTTTTAAGACATACATAATGCATATAATTAAAATTTTTTAAAATATAGTCAAACATTTTAAGTTCTGGGGTAGTGAATTTTTGTCTGGAAATTTCGTAATACCCTCTCAACCTTTATTTTACGACTCTTGTTCTAGAAAATAAAGCAGCTTATTGAAGGGATTTTCCAAAGTGGCACATTTTAACAATTCTCCAGGTAACTAACTATCTTTTACCCTTTCATCTTTGGTTTTATGACTACGGAGATAACAATTATTACCTATGCATACAATTTACAAAAACCAGTAGAATGTTGTTCCCTTCCTTTCTTTTATTATTCAATTGTTGTAAATTAGTGAACAATTTAACAGAGTTATTTGGTCTTCTGTGCATTTGTTTAAAGCTGTTTGTGGTACATTAAAAATGCCTAAAATTGGAAAATCAACTGCTGATCACTGTCGATTGTGGATAAAAAAAGACAATGAACTAGAAACGGACAGAAAAATTATTTTTTTTCGAGCCTGTTCTAAGAAGGTGAAGTTTTTTCCTGCAGTAAACTTTATTGAATTTGTTGTCGTCTAGCTATACTGTTTTGTTATTTTTATCAAAATTCCGAATTCCATTCGTTACCCTAATTATCCTCTGACATTAAAAATGTCTGTTTGTATTTGGCAGATACCATGCTCAAAGAAGTACCAAGTGGATTAGCAAGTATCTACAGCACTTCACAAGGAAAACATTAACGGGCTTCCTCTAAAACACAACGGTTAATTACTACTTCGTTTGCTACTGGAACACCAGATTTTGATAACTTCAATGCTGATTTGTGTTACGCTTTAGTGGCTTCTAATATTCCATTAAAAAAGTTGGATAGTTTACCCTTTAAACAATTTTTGTCGAAATACTGTGACAAACATATTCCTAGCCAATCTATATCACGTAAGAAATATATTGATATTCTTCATGAAAAGACTATGAACGAAATCAAAACTAAAATAGCAGGAAATATGTTTTGGATAGCTGCTGATGAAACTACAGACGCCAAGGGACGTTATGTGACAAATTTAATTATTAGAATATTAGAAGATACTGTTCCAGAACCGTTTCTGCACAGTGTTAAACGATCAGATAAAACAAATAATTTAACAATAGCCAGGTTTGTAAACGGCAGCTTGTCAAATTTGTTTCTACCGGAACAGATACCTACCGAAAATTTACTTTTAATGTTATCCGATGCTGCGTCGTATATGGTGAAGGCTGGTAACTCTTTAAAAATATTTTTTCCAAATTTAATCTACTTGACCTGCTTAGCTCATGATATTAACAGGGTGGGGGAAACTATTCGCGAACACTATAAAACTGTAAATAGCCTGATATCAAATATGAACAAATTGTTTATTAAAGCTCCGTTAAGGGTTCAAAGATACAAAGAACGTTTTCCAAATCTTCCATTGCCCCCAGAACCTGTGATTACCAGATGAGGTACGCAGTCATGTTTTATGCAGAACATTTTCAAGATCTTAAAAAGTTTATAACAGATTTTGAAGCAGATTGTGCTGCGATGAACGAATGTAAAAAACTATTTATGGACAAACAACTTGCCGTCCAGTGGTGTTTATTAAAGGCCATTTTTCTTGTTTTGTTCCGGTAATAAAAAATTTACAAACCGTTAGTTTGCTTTTAACGGAATCCCTACATATAGTAGAAGAATTGCAAGAAAAATTTAAAGCAAGCAGTACTCTCTGAAACCGGTAAAATCATATCACGAAAATTTTCTTCTGTTCTAAAAAACAATCCCGGTTACGAACAAATCAAACACATATATGAAGTGCTTAATGGATCTAAAATTTCGAATGAAGCTGTAAATATTGATCCATTGCTTGTAAGCAAATTGAAATACTCGCCAATTACATCATGTGATGTTGAGCGCTCATTTTCTGCTTATAAAAATGTATTAAGCGATAGGCGCCCATCTTTCTTACTGGAGAATATGGAAAAATATTTAATTGTTTATTGTTTCAGTCGATAATTAAAATGTAATTTAAATAATATTTTTTTTGCGATTTTAACTTATCTGTAGTTTATAAACCTATTCTATACTTCTATTTATTTAGGAAATAAACTATTAATGTTTAAACGTCTCTTTATATATATATATATATATATATCTATATTTTTTAGGAGTGTACATTTTTTAATATGTAATTTGTGTATATTGCATATATTTCATTTAAACTGCATATTAAGCGAATATTTAAGCCATTTTATTGTGCATCCGCGCCCTAATGTCCACGCGCCCTAACGGTCGGCGCCCTAACGGCCGGCGCCCTAACGGCCGGCGCCCTAACGGTCGGCGCCCTAACGTCCACGCGCCCTAACGGCGGCGCCCTAACGGCCGCGCCCTAATGTCCGGCTCCGCCTCCAAGTCATTTTGGATTGCAATTAATTTAACATTTAGAGCAGACTTAAAATAAATACCCACACCGCATCCTCGAGTAGGTCGATCTTTGCGTAGAAAGTTATATCCTTCAATGGCAACCATTTCATTCGTAATTTCAGGGTTTAACCAAGTTTCAGTAACAGCAATTATGTCATAGTCGGCCATCAGGACATGTGTTTTGAAATAGTTAAAACTGGGAAGCACGGAGCGAACATTCAGATGAACTAGTTGGAGATCCTTAAACATAGTACATTATTTAAGCAAATTAACTGTTCCTACAAGTACAATGCTAAATAACTGATATAATTATATATAAAGAATAAAATTAGCTGTGATGGAAAAATATATAAACAAAAATAGGATACTTAAGTGAAATTATATTAAAGGTATTTTCAAATTAAAGCTATGGTTGAAAATGCAAAAGACATGCATGAAACATAAATTTTAAGTTAAATTTTTGTAGAAATCCAAGCTAAAAGCAAATAACGTAAACGTGCAAGTTGCCCCCTTTTTCATAGTACATAAACATAAATAACTACATAAAATAAACACTTTAAGTTTATGCTGAATTAATCTTTTAAGTACTCCGATAGGAATATACATATAAAAACTAAAAACTAAAACAATGTTATTCGTTAAACTTTAATCTTTACTATGTACCTAATTAGAATATTTATTTTAGAATATCACCGAAACATGGTTGATAATAATACATATTAACCAGACTAACCAGACGAAACAGTAAGTAGCGTTAAAAGATCCAAGAATTGAGTTAGAGTAAAAACCATATCGCGTATAGGTACATATTTCATGTGCTAGTAAAGATATGTGTAAATGTGCTTACAAAGATAATTTTTCCAGATCTTCCATACACTGCAACGAAAACTTTTTTCCATTTTTATTGACAATGATAACACCGTCTTTAGACCACACGCCCTTGTATCCATAAATATCAACAGCTCCATTTAATAATTCCAGCCGGTTTCGCGTTAGGTCCTCTTTGATAACTTTTTTGGTGCCTTTGAGTTTCTTTTTGTTTTTAAAAACCATGTCTCGATAGCGATAGCTAGTGAATTTTATTATAATTCCTCTAGTTTTCTTCTCTTTGTAAACTCCTACACGGTGGCAACGGTCAATGTGGTCAGCTGATATAGGAACACCCATATGGTTATTAAGCAGTTCTAACACCATGGTTTCCAACTTCTCTTCTTTACTTTCTGTTACTCCAAATAATCTTAAGCTATTTCGCCTGGTGTACTGTTCAAGCGAATCCAGTTTCTTTGATTTGTTTAGATTTTCTTTCTTAAGTTCCTCCACACGCACTTCTAGTTTTTTATTTGTGTCCATTAATTTATCAAATTTTTCTTCGATGTTTTTCATAAGAACACCTGCTAGATTTTTCGCTAGCGTTTCCAGAACGGCTCCATCATTGAAATACTCCTCGATTGCACTTTTTGCACAGTTTTTGATATCAACTTGTTGGTTTTGTGTAAATACCATTTTTAAATATGCTAACCACAAGCTAGTAACTTTAATAAACTAAATAAACTTTGTAGTTTAAGGACAACAGCACGACTACGTCTACTCACGTTGACGGTCCATATTATACTCTTATATATTATTAAATATACAGGGTGTCCCAAACCTCCTGGGACATAGAGCTACCACGTATTCTAGAGGTCAAAAGAAGTCGATTGGACCCAACTTTGTCATATACCAAAATGTACCGTTTGCCCGTGAGAGGAGTTCAAAGTTTACTTAAAAAATCACATTTTTGTATGCTGTTCAGAAACGTGTGAACCAATTTTAATGAAATTTGGCACCTGGGCACTTCAAAGGAAGCCACTACTTTCAGTAACGAAAGAAACCCAAAGAAAATTGGAGAAGGGTTAAAACCACCCCCACCCCTTGATAAATTTGTTCAAAAATTTTTTAAGGATGATGATACGATTCTATGTTTTTTTAAGGTGAAGACTTATTCATTAGCTTCATTTTTTGACTCTTGTAAAAACTCCGTAATTCGTATAGTTTCGAAGAAACAAAATGTTTACTCGAACACACACAGTTTTAAGCTTGTCACTGACACAAAATTAAACAAATAAAGTACGAATTTACGGTAATTACGCTGACTTGCATATAATACAAAAACAATGCAAAATGAATTATTTTACTCGTTGCGACAATTACAATTTTTTCCGCCAGAGGTCTCATTGAATTCTACTCCGCCCTATAGCCAGAGTTCAGAATATGAGCAAAGGGGGCGTGGCCATAACTTGTAGTACAGACGAAAACTCTACAAAGTTGAAAGGGGACCTGGACACTTCGCCCAAAGTCCATATCGCCCAACGCTATATTATGCCCACAACGCCCAAAATTACTAGAGGGACACAACGCCCAACGCGACCACATTGCCCAGTTCTGAATAGGACCACAACGCCCAAAATGTCCACAACGCCCAAAGTTAGGACAGGGACAAAACGCCCAACGTGACCACATCGCCCACTTTTAAATAACCGTAAATTTTCCTTCGGCTAAGCTCGGCCCCTTGCCTATTTACTTTAGTGTATGTACTGATCTACTAATATTTAACATATGTGGGGAACATAACATCCAACGTGACCACATCGCCCAATTCCAAACTCTTCACAATGCCCACAACGCCCAAAGTTAAGACAGGGACAGAACGCCCAACGTGACCACATCGCCCAATTCCAAACTCTCCACAATGCCCACAACGCCCAAAGTTAAGACAGGGACAGAACGCCCAACGTGACCACATCGCCCCATTCGATATGCCCACAACGCCCAAAGTTAGGACAGGGACAGAACGCCCAACGTGACCACATCGCCCAATCTGAACTTACCGTTGTAGAATCATCGTCCAACTACAAAAGTAGTAGGTACAGGTTATATTATTAAGATCTGTATGACATTTTGCATGTACAGGATCGTCACATGAAAATGATAAATTCTACTGTAACAAGTGTAACACTGTTATTTTTGAAGTTATCGGAATATTAACAGATGCTTTATGGACTAACTTTTAACAAGGAATTCATTACTTTTATCAAAAAAAAATCGACCATCGCATTACAGAGATATAGCTATCAACTTTGTTGTTTTTTATGAAACAACTTACCTATATATTGTTGTATATTCTGATTCTTAATTTTTTCTTGCTTTCATCTACATAAACATATAAGCTATATATCTGTAATGCGAAGCTCGATTGTTACCTATTTTGAATCTAACATTGTCTTGTGATGACCCTGTACATATATTGTGTCCTAGAATGTTCTTAACCATAAGGAGCTTTATTAAAAAAATTCACTTTGTTTGATACCTTGGTTGGTTATAATTACCTAGTTTTAAATTTTTTACAAGGAATTTTTTGGCGAAAAGGAAAATGTTATTTGAGGGAAAGTGATACGAAATGTTTTTTTCCTTATTATTTATTTTTTTTATTTTAAGTTTTTTTACAATATAAGATACAATTTATTTAATTTTAGTAACTAATTTTAGGTGCTAACAACACGCATATATTGTTCGATTCTAACCCTACAAAGCGGACATATAGAATAATTAACGGCGATCCCGTCGTCAATATCCGGTGGTTCGTTTGCAATGTCACGGGCTTGCCATTCCCCGGAGCATTCGTCACATAAACCAAAATGGGCACATGGTAGAAGTACCGTTGTAGGAATTTTGGTTTTGCAAATTATGCAGATCGGAGTATCCGAGTATCTACCCGTTCTCTTTCTTCTCCTTCAACTTCCCCTTCCCTATTTTCTTCCTCCTCATCCTCGTCGTTTTCTAGACCAGCATCTACAATAGAATTAAAACATAAAATTTAGTTAGTACCTATGTTTGAAATTTGTTATTACTGGGAATACGCATTGGTGCATAGGCCAAATTTAAATCTTATTGAGATAGAATAATATAAGAAAAAACTTACACGTTACACGAAATTGTTCGGGAATGTCACCTGCCAACGTTTCCGAGAGCGGTTCTTCTTGCATTTCTCCTTCATTGATGTTTTCGTTGTTAAAGGACTGTCGCAGAATTCCTTGCACACAACTGCTTATCATATTTAGGAAGGAGCCGACGCCTACCTCCCCGTCTTCAAACATTTTTGTCGTTCTTTTTATTCGTTCGTTGTTCGAACGATATTTTCGTTTCGGGATAGATCTTATTGCGAGGCCCTCCTCTATAAATGATCGCAACTCCCTCACCGTGGCTGCGCTAATATTCCGAATGGCATCTGAAATGTAACATTTTACATAAAGTATGTAATAGTTTCACTTTCTGTTTAAACAAAAAAACTACCTGTGAACTCCCAGATATTGGGCCCCCTTACTCTTAGACTGCGTTCCAGCGAAGCATGGAAAGACTCGCTGTCGTTATTTGTTCGGCGTGGTCTGTTGTTCACTGAAATAGCGTCTACGCCCACTTTTCCCATCCACTGTCTTCGATGATAACTGAAAATGAATGAAGAACATTGGAATATATTTTAATACATATGAGGTTCACTTCTTGCGTACCTCATAAGCGGTTCAAACTCATTAAGCAGGTTGTTATCCCTTAAGAAATTCTGGATATACAGCACGCCATCCTCAATTTTATTGGGTGGTAGCAATGGCAGGCTCATAATATATTTTAATGCCCGTTTAGATAATGCGCTTCCAGAAATGAATGGCCGCATGCCTAATATTCCGGCCTGTCGCATAATGGCCTACAATACAATACTTAAATGCATCAAAGCAAACTAAGGATATAATTTTTCTATAAAGGATTTTACTGATTTCGGTTTCTTACCTGGCAGTAGTGAAAAAAGCACCCTGATGCAGTTGGGCTTGGAAAATTTTTTTGGATGCATTTTATCAACGCAGATTCGTAATCTGTTATGATCAGCTTCGGGTTTAGATTTGGGATAATGGCCTTTATTTTTTCGAAGACAGCGTTGTAGGTAGGTATTCTTCTGTTCGGCATCAGAACGAACACGCAGGGAAATGCCTATAATACACAAAAATTATAAGTTTAGCTGGATTGTTATATGTTCATTCACTTGTTGTCAGCATGGGATAGACACCCATAAATCAGCCAATTGGTGGAGGTATAGTTGATCAACAAATTACATTTTTAACGTCGTCTATTGTCACAAACACACACTTCTATGAGTATGGACAATCAGAATCGAAAAATGTAAAAATATACCAGATGTTACATTAAAAAATATATAAGTTTGGTATAATAATAATAATAATAATTTTAAAATGTGCAGCTCGACTTTCTCACTAAAAGAAGTTTCTTTTAATTACTGTACTTACTATTCCGTATTGAATTGCCAATATTGTTAAAAGCTGGGCAGTTTCAGGCGTTCGCGGTCTTGTTTTAAAGGTCCCGTCTATGTGTAATTCTTTGGAAGTACTTAGTAACTCTTGAAGCCCTTGTGCCATAAAAATAACTGACCCTCCTGCAACACCCCGAAAAAATGGCTCGTTGTCAACATTGCCAAATCGAGGACTGTCTTCGCACAATTCCCCGAATTCTTGCAAAGTGTCCGGCATCGGCGGTTGCGTACGGCGTCGCTGTCTTCGCATTGTTTTGGCCATCGCCGGAAAAGCCAGTTTGGCAGCAACGTCAATTTCCACACTAAAAATGGATATACTTATTAGATAAAAAAACACGTTAATTAAGTAATTTTCTTTGATATTTACAAAGGAAATTATTTACACTAATCGTCAAAAATTAGCATACCTACTAACAAGAAGAAAATTAGCGACCTACAAAATCTCAAAATAAAATTGTGCCAGAATGATACAAGATGCTTTTTAAGTATTTAACTAGGTATTTGAACAGAAGTACATATTTCTAAGTTAAGTTAACCATAAAAATGAGGTGAACCTGAAAAAACGGGTTTCTTTAAAAGGAAGAAAGCCCATACAGAATACTTTTAACTACTTTGACCTCTTTCGACAATGGTATCCCGCAAAATTCAGAAAACAATGTGATGATATTAATCTAGGCAATAAACCTCTCGTAAAAAGAATAATATATCGTAATTTCGAGAAGAAAGTCAAAATTTATAGTTTAAAGTTAAACGCAATTCCTTTGCTGTCATTAAATTCGAAATTTCAAGTTTTTAGCTGACAATTTATAGTCAAAACCTTGAGTCTACCGAATTCAGTAATGTGATGTTTTCGAACTGAAATCAATAATGTAAACAGATGAAATAATAGTTATTTATGATACAAGTGCTAAAAGTGACATTTTATTTTGTGAGAAGGGAAGTTTGGGACACGACGCCGAACAAAATAGAATCACTTTTAGCACATATATCATACACTATTTTTTCTACAAACACCATTAAAAGTACAAATCAATGCATTTCTTACGTTATTAAATTTATAAAATATCATTTTGAAATCCAATTATTCATGAAGTTTATTTTTGCTGAGGTAATGAAAATTTGATTGTTTGTTGATAAGTAACTTCAAATCTCGTGACAGCGACGAAGAAAATTTTTTGTTTGCAAGTAAAACACTATCCACGTCAGATTAATTATTCTAACTGCAGTTTCTCTAACTGTAGGTACATTTAATTAAGTAAATAAATATTCCTTTGATTTAAAATTTATTAATTTTTTTATAATATCGCACTAGTGTTAACACGTCATTTACTTTTAGCACCAGTGCCTTAAAATCACAGTTTAGACACTGACCACATGGTTAAAAATTAAACTTTTCCTGACGTTCGTAGAAAAATTACATTTTAAAAAATGTTGGCACAACGTTTGAATGCAACTTTTATAGCAGTTGCGGTCGTTATGGCCACCTTTTTTGCCGGTCAGACCCTTTTACAAATTATAAACATTAACAGTTAGAAAACTTACCTCGAGCTCTTCTGCACAAAAATGGATTTAACGGCTTCGCTGGTAGAAACGGCTTTGTGTATCATTTCATTTTTTAAAACTAATGTTTTTTCCTTGTTGGCATCGGGACGATGATTGTGATCTACACCAATTTTTAAAAACACGGAGTCATTACAACTAGCCCTCACCGCACAGTTTTTTTCCACACATACTAGATATGTAACATGTCCGTTTTTACTTTTTTGTTTATAAAAATATCCTATATCCGCTTCACACGTATAATAACTTGAACCACTTTTATAACCGGGAACCCTCTTGTCTTCCATTTTAACAAACGCAAAATACAATCAAAATGCAAAAACCCTATGAAAACTCTTGGAGCAATCTTGCAAAGGTACTGATTACTATTTGGTATATTATAGAATAATGATTGCTTCAAGCATTATTTTGGTATTTTAATAAATACCAAAATGGTGCATGTAGATTGTAGGTGGTTCAACTTTTCACCTTCGTAGAAGGGGTGGAAGCTGCCTCGCAAGAAGTTTCCCACGGAAGCAATTCCTGAAAGGTAGCACCAGGACCTAAGTGCTTCATTGTCGCGATACTGCAAAGTGCGCTATTGTAGTATGTCCGGCTTAAGCTAGGTATTTTATCTCGCCGGACGGTAGGCGTCGCAACCCTAGGGGTCGCCGCCACAAGGGGATCGCTATGTTACAGTAAGATCGGTTCAAGCATTTTGGTATTTATTTAAATACCAAAATAATGCTTGAACCAATCATTATTCTATAATAAACCAAATACCAAATGATTACTACCGGCGAGATAAAATACCTAGCTTATAGAAACAACACTCCACGTATGTTTAAAACACTTCTCCCTTATGTTTTCTTTTAATTCTCTTATTTTTACTTACACTAGTTCGAATCGTTTTTGTGTTTTTAACCTCCGAATCAGTCCAGTGTTGTCGAGTAATTGTAGCACTTCGACATTTTGATGCAATCTTACCTCGTGTTTTTTCGCGAACCGTTTAATTTCCGCACTGACTGTAGGCACTTTTAGATCTTCGTGGATGTTGCCATTTCTGATGTTACATGGAGCGTTGACAATGCTATGAAGTCCTTTGTTATGGAAAGTTTGTATACTTTTGAAGTTAGTTTTCTTTGTGCATCCCTATAGTTGCACATCGTAAGTCCATACTTGTTTTAGAATTTGTTATACAACAATAGTTTATTTTGTAGTGATAGCTCAGAATGTCTATCAAGTAACCACCACATCTTTTCACATCTAATGCAGAGTTCTTCGCGTTTCTTTTTGAGATGTTCGTTCTACCTGAGCTTAACATCCAGTGTCATGCCCAGGTATTTTGCTGTGTTAACGGACGGGATTGTTTGCTGGTTGATTACTATTGACAAGTATTCTTTTTTCTGTTAGTGAAGTTTATGTGGGTAGACTTCGCTTGATTTAATTTAATCCGCCATTTCTTGGTCCAACTGATGACATTGTTGACGGTTATTTGTAGCTTGTTTGTAGCTACTTCTATGTCGTTGCTTGTGGCTAGTGCTGCAGTATCGTCAGCAAATGTGGCTGCTGTCACTTCATCACATATGGGAATGTCACTGATGTACAGCAATTTCAAGGACGCTTCCTTGCTGTACTCCTGCAGAAATTTCTCTTAATTCTGAAAGTTCCTCGCCATACCTCACTCTGAATTGGCGGTCGGAGATATATAACTTAAGAATGTTACTCATCTGCTTAGGCAGATTTTTAGCTACCTTGTATTTGAAACCCTCGTGCCATACTTTGCCACTTCTAGAAATATCGTTGCACATATTTCTTTTTCCTCTGGGGTTCTTTCAATTACATCGGTTATTGGATGCACTTGGTCAGTTGTAAAATGCTTGTTCCGGAAACCAAATTGATGAGTAGGGATAAGCTGTTTTTCCTTAATGATTGACTTGAGGCGATTCAGGAGCAATTTCTCAAACGGTTTGGATATAGTTGGTAACAATGAGACTGGTCGATGTAATGTTTTCCCATTTGGTAGTTTCGCCGATTTAGGGATCATAATAATTTCTGCAACTTTCTATTGCATCGGCACATTTTGTAATCGTAGTGCTGCAGGTTGATTAGGAACAGCTCTGCTTCCGCGTTAAGCTGCTCAATTGTCGTTAGTGGAACGTTCAGTTAGTATAGGAAAGTGATCTGATGACAGGTCATATTTGTTTCCAATACTGATCTAATTAAGAGAAACTCTCTTCAGTATGAAGAAGTCGATTAGATCTGGGATCTTATTACTATCTGACGGCCAATACGTTGGGTTTTCAGTGTATTTCCAAACGCATTTGCCCTGCTTTAGTACTTCGTACAGCTTCGTAAAGCCTCGATCCCTAGTAGATATCTTTTGCATTGAAGTCCCCTCCAATTATGAAGCGATCTCCTAGTGTTTGGAAAAGCCTGCTGTAGTCGTCTTTTTCAAATGCATACCTAGGTGAGCAGCATATTGCAGTAACTGTAGAGTCATTGGACTTGATAAGGAATTTTATATCTGTTGCTTATATGTATTTCATATGTTTCGTAATTGATTTCTTCATAATGTTTAATATTTTCTTTTATAATTACAGCCGATCCGCCCCTTGATGTATTATCCGGGTGGATAGTGTGGTATAATTTGTATCCTTTCACATTCAGGTTGCTTTCTTTAGTGAAGTATATTGCAAAAGTCAGACAGACGTTTATTTTCTGACCCCAGAGGAATAATTCTAATTCATGGGCATGTTGGATTAGCTCTAATAGACAAAGCCATTTTTATTTCTCAATTTTGGTTGCTGCCTTATTGCTGATTTTTAACTTTATAACTATTTGAAATAGATTCGATGAAATCCTCTTGTTTTTAGACTTTTCCAAATATTGTTTGTAGTGTTATAATGATTGCGTCCAGTTTTGTTTTATCTTCATACCTTGTCACGACTTATTGTTTTCTGTCTTTTGCTCATAAACACTTACCTGCCTAGGTGCTCCTCCAGCTTTAGGTAGTGTAAGAAAATTCCATATAATTTTCTCTGGCGCTGTCGTTAGTAGTGTTTTTTTTTGATAGCTTGATTTTCTTGTTCGTAGAGTTTCTTTTCTTCGTTTTTGGAGTTCTTTCGCAACTACACAACCTCGGTAATTTGCTGGATGTGCTTTTCCACAGGTTGCGCAGTTAGCTTTTCGAATCTTGCTGTTTTGCAGTCCTTGGTATTATGACGACTTGCACATTTCACACATCTTGCTTCCCACAGTAGGGTTGGGTGTTTCGTACGCCTGGCACTTTCTGCATAGCGGAATAAGTTACGCTTTTTTGCATAGCGGTTCAATTCTGATCTTATGAAAGAACTAGGTATCAATATTCAGACAGTTATAGGAGGAAATGTTGGTCAAAATTGATCTAACACGTGGGTAGAAGGAAGGCGAAAAGATTAACTGCTAGAGTCAATTTTCAAGTACGCGAGCCACCAAAAACGGAAGCAATAACTAGAACAGGGCAATCGAGGAATTTAAAAATTTAACCAAATTTTAAGTTATTTTTTCTGAGATATTTGTTGACGGGGAATGCCCATTTTTAGCGACTTCTTCATATGGATTGGTGGATGATAACAAAATTTTAGAAACAAAACATCCTGCTAGTGCTAGTATGTTTTCGCCAGTGGAGGGAGTGTTAAACAAAACAAATCTCTTTCTGTTCTGTTGGAGATTAAAAATTGAAGCTGCAAACCAATGGCCGTTTTCATACCTCTTTTGTGCAACTCGTTTTCAATTATTCCATCTTATATTGTTGAAGACACGTTTGATAAGGTTTTTCTTTTCGTTTGACTGAACGACATATACAGGGTGGTTCAAAGTTTACCTTTCAAACTTTAGGGACTGATAGAGGAGCTCTAAATAGGTAGAAAAGTCCATAAGACCTTACTTCCTTAGGTGACTACTAACAAAGATACAGAGGGTTAAAGTTTTGCGAAAAACAAATGATTTTTTGTATAATTCGGAGACTATGAAAGTTATCGATTTTAAATTTTAGGGGCGGTCAAGCTTTTTAAGCCTCTATTGTATTACGAAATCTTGTCTTTGAACTGCCACCAGAG
>JABXWE010034194.1:0-19583 GCA_014611495.1 Limonius californicus
AATTTCTATTCCTGAAGCGGAACTTAACATTTTAAGAAGGATTGAATAAGATACAAGTACCAGTACTAGAAGACTTACTGCCCAAACAAATACTAATTCTTCCCTAATGGGGAATGTTACTTGAGGAGCAATTTTACCCGTATCATATTCAAAGGGTACGGACTCTTATTGTGCCCGATTATGCTGCACGTGTGGTGTTTCGCCGATGGGCATTGACAAGAGTTGTGGAAACCAAAAACTCTGTTAGTGAAGTCTTATCTACTGACGAAGATAGTTGCACAAGAAATGACATTTTTAATTTCCACAACAGCGATGTTTGGTGAGATGGAAACCCTCATGTTATTCCTGAATCGAATCATCAACGACGATTTTCAGTAACGTTTGGCTTGGTGTTTTTGGAGACCTTATGATAGGACCTTTTTTTCTTACGAACCGTTTGACTGGCCATTTGTATCTTGACTTTTTATGTAATGCTTTGCCACTATTGTTAGAATGTGTATCCCTCATTCATAGAATGAATATGTTGTTGATGCACGATGGGGTTCCTGCACATTTTTCAATCACGGTCAAAAATTTCCTAAAGGAAAATTACAACGGCAAGTAGATGAGGCAAGGATTTCCAGTTGTGTAGCCACCTAGATCTCCTGCCCTCAATCCGCTAGCCTTTTGTATTTGGGAGTATATAAAGTCATTAGTTTATTCAAGCCCTGTGAATAATTTAAACGATTTGCGAGAACGAATAGAATATGTCTGCCAGAGTGTTCGTATGAATCCGGGAATCTTTGAAAGAATGCGGCGTTCATTTTTACGGAGAGCTAAGGATATGTACAAATGGAAGGAGGACATGTAGAACATCTACCTTAATTATTTCTAATAATAATGTTCTATTTACACGGTCATTTGTTTTAATTGGTGGGGAACTTATTGAAATAACAAGCAATATTTAATTTCTTAAAAAACTCTATATCTCGAACCCACGTTTATTATAACCTTTTTGTTTGTATTGATGAGATCTGTAAGAGGATAAAATATTCGAAGGTATTTTTTAAACACCCTGCATATTTGTTGTTTCTAATCATTCTTTTTAATTTACAGTAATTCTTCTCTATTAACAATTAAAGAATATAAAATAATCAATAATAGTGGTAGGATAGTAATGCATATAATTTAGTATAATATTTATTTATGGGAGCAAATTTGTTTCCAAAATTATACAGTGTTGCCGTGTTTCCTGTAATTTATGTGAGGCACCTGTAATACATAATTGTTTAAAATAGTCGTGAATATGCTCTTAAATAATTTAAGGAAATATGTAAACACGAGTAACAATACAAGAGTCAGTTCTGTATGTAATTCTATACACTGTTTATCTACAGTGCCAAAATTTACATTAAAATAATATAATTATGCCGAGCGTCCCTAATTAATATGTGTTGAATATAATAATATTTGTATTAATTTATATTACCAAATATTAAAAACTAAGTACCGGAAATTATTTGTCAGTATTTTCTAATTTATCTGTAGCCTCCTATGAATTGTTTAAAGGAGGAATATCCACATTGATAATTACTCTAAGTTGAAAATGAGTATCACCACCAGGGTGTGCCCTGCAAGTATATTAAGAAAATATTCACTTAATTATGAAAGGCTCAAATTAAATTCTTTAATGTACTTATATGTAAGTGAGGTATCTATTAAATAATTAAAATACATGGAATAATTTGTAATGCGAAAAACTAAGTTCTGTAAGTTCTGCATATAATTAAACATAATTACGATGTAAAGCATTTTCTTCCGAAATAACACAGTATTGATCAAATTCCCAGACTCATCTATGACGAGAAGTATCTCTATTATGAAGTAAAGTGGAATATAAAACAAATGTGTAGCCATATTGGGGCTTGCAACTTAATATAGCATAGGTGTAGGGTTCACTATTTCCCACACTTGGAACAAATCTACTCAAATTTATTATTAATATCAAAAATTTCTTAAAAGAGAGTTTACATAGAATTAATACAACAACTGGGCCTATGCTATATATAATTTTTTATTCCTACCATATATGAGGTGTCTTCAACTGAAACCCATCTTTGCTTTATAAAAAATTTCTTCAACATTTTCATTACAAATAGTTACCGTCACAGTAAATGCACCTATCCCATTTTTTACTAACTGACGTATACCTTGCTCATAGAATTCTTGCGGCTGCTGATTGAAGAAGTCTTCCACAACTATCTGTTCATCTGCGTCAGACTCACAATGCCGACCTTTAGCGCCTTTTTCAGCGGGCCATAAATATGGAAATCGCAAAACAATAGATCCGGGTTATAGGGTGGATGCTCCAAAACCCTCCATTTCTTTCGTTGAAGATTTTCTTTTACATTAACAACATGAGGCCTAGCATTGTCGTGCAGAAAATGACAGACAATAAGTCCGATGAGCCATGTTCTTAAAATACTGTTACGCATTGTACACCAGAGGATATATAGCAAATGTGACAAAACATTACGGATACACAGTTCGGATTTAGGAACAACATGGGTACACGAGAGGTGTTGTTCGGCATCAATGTTCTGTTACAACGGTGCAAAGACGTGAACAAGGATTTATGCTTTGTGGATTATAATAAGCTCTTCGATACTGAAAACACGAAAAGCTATTATCTATATTAAATGATTTAAACTTAGACAACAGAGATATTAGACTAATTAGAAATCTGTATTGGAATCAGAAGGCTAAGATTAAACTAGAAGACCAGTCATCAGAACAGTTCGACATAGTCAAAGGTGTCCGTCAAGGTTGCGTATTGTCACCACTGCTTTTTAATATATATTCTGAGGCAATATTTAGAGAGGCGCTCGAACACTGTGATAAGGGAATCGTGATCGGAGGAAGAAGAATTAATAATCTAAGATACGCAGACAACACGGTACTACTAACAGAAGAAAGAGATGATATGTAGGAACAACTGAACTTAGTTAAGTATACAAAAAAGTGAGGAGTATGGCTTGATTATAAATATCAAAAAAACTAAAACGATGGTTATCACAAAACAACAAGGAAATAATCCTCACATAACAATAAATAACGAAATATTACAAAATACAAGATCAATTAAATATTTAGGCTACACACTGTGATCAGTGTACGTACATGGCGGAAGTGAGAAGTAGAATCGAACAATCAAGGCAGGCATTTATTAAAATGAATAAAGTTTTATGCAAGAAGAACTTGAACTAGATCTAAGAATTCGCCTCGTACGATGCTACATATTTTCTATCCTCTTGTATGGCGCAGAGTGCTGGACAGTTAATAAAGCCGACGTTAAAAAACTAAACGCTTTTGAAACGTGGACTTATCGCAGAATATTAAAAATACCATGAACGGATAGAGCGCGAAATGAAGAAGTCCTTCGAAGATTAAACAAAAACATGGAAATAGAACTTTCCATCAAAAGAAGGAACTTAGGATACCTGGGACACTTGGTGCGACATGAACGATACGAAATCTTACAAAAAATTATGCAGGGTAAAATAGAAGGAAAAAGAAGTGTGGGACGGAGAAGGACTTCATGGATGAAGAATTTGAGAGACTGGTGCGGAAAAAGTAGTGTTTTCTTGTTTCAAGTCGCGGTAAACAAAGTACAGATGGCACTATTGATCTTCGACCTCCGATAGGGAAGGTATTCTAAGAAGACGAAAATGACCTCAACCGTAAGTTTTTCTGGACGTTTCCGTCTTATTGCTTGATGAATCTTATTCAAAGTTTTATCGTACAGATTTGCAATGACATTTACTCCAGGTTGCTTAAATTCTACCAACGAGGGTCCATCAAGGTCAAAAAAAATTTTAACATCACCTTGCGTGCAGAAGGTTGTGCTTTAAACTTCTTCGGTGGTGGTCAACTTGAATGTTTCCACTGCACTGACGATAACTTACTGGATCGCTCGTAGTAATGGCGCCAAGTTTCGTCACCAGCAACTATTAACAGAAGAAAGTCATCACCATTTTGCCTATAGTCTGTGAGGTGTTGCAGAGATAAGCCCATTCGCAAACATTTGTGTACATTAGATAACAGACGAGGAATCCACCGAGAACAAACTATGCTGTAGCCCAGATTACGAACAATACTATGGACAGGTCCTAGGCACGCCCCAACAATTCCAGAAATTTGTCTAATTGAAATTCGACGATCTTCTCTAATAAGGCCTTCCACACATGCCATATTGTTTTCTGTTAATGCAGTACACCGTGCACCTGGTCGTAGCTCATCCATAGTCCCCTATTTCTTTTTTTAATTTTCGGCACCATTCCTTCACAGTTGGGTACGCAATACATGCATTTCCATACACTTCTTGCATTCGCGTATGAATCTACAATGACTGCACACCCTCAGCCCATAATAATTGTAGAACCGCACGCTGATCAAACTTGGACGGATTTTCAGCAAGAAACGCCATTTCAATATCGAAGTTTTAAAACTCAGAATGAAATTCAAACGCCAGAAACTTATTAATGTGTTGCTTACAAACACAACTAATATTAACAAACGTCATTTGAATTATTGTAGTTGTTTTCAAGGCTAAGTTGGCCAAAGATGGGTTGCAGTTGAACAAGCCTCGTATATTCAGTCTACCCCTCTCTAAAATTTATATACATTTCAAATCGTTACCTGAGTTACATGTGACTCCCTTTACCCATACTTACAAAAATGTAATATGGTTATTAAATACTTGTGAGTAATATGCAGAAATGAGCATCTATTACGCATGTAACCTTTCTGGAACTTTTCTTGACAGTTGAAACACGTTGTTATGATTCTAAAAATATATTATGTTTCGTGCTAAACAATTATGTGGAAGATAGGAAAATTAATATTAGTACTAAGGCTAGTTCTGCCCTTAGATAAAACTAATTTTTATGTAGAGCGGTGTTATATGGAACAATAAGTAACACTCATCCATTTCTACTTTTTCAATTAGTATAATTAAGTCAGTACATTTCCTGAAATTATTTCTATTCCTTTCGTAACTACGGAAAACTATTCGAAGTTTCTTCGTATAAGCTACTTAAAATTTCCGTTTTAGTGCAATAGCTCTACGCTCTATGTTGATTTTTACGAGATACAGAATGTATGTAGCATACGAAGTACTCATTTCATGAATGAATAAAGTCTAATGAATTATGGATACCCTGTTCAAAACTGAACGAAGACGTAGATACTGCAGTTTTCAACTAAATTAAAATAATTTATATCCGCATGTCGCAAAACATGACGTGAGTAATAGTTATTTCCAATGCATACAAGCGGTTCTACTTATTTGCAATACTGTTTAATTTAAACATCAATTAGTCGTTCGAAGCAGATTTTTTTGTTGCAAAAAGCGTGGCGAGTCGTCATATAAATGCCCGTCAAGCTATAATTTGCACTCTGGATTTACAAAGCAAAGAATTATTTTCGTTACAGAAAAAGCAATTTCTACCGCGGTTACGGTTTGTAACATAGCAAAAAAAGTTTTTCTGTTTGTTTTCTGGTCGCGACGGGCAAAGTGAATTCAATCAAAGAAATTCCCGTAAAACACACAAACCGAGGTCGAGTTCAAGTACAAATCCTATCCCTGACAGTGCGTAACAGAGACGAATTAATATTAACCAAGAGTTAGTCAACATAGCAACCAACACAGCAGGCCCCGGTGGCCCGCTGCAGGAATATTAATTATTAATATACAATCAGAGCGGTACGGCCCGGGCGGGAATCGAACCCACGATATCCGCATCGCTGATTTTAGTGAATTAAGGTGCTCGTGTGTGAAATTAATACGATCAACTAAGTTCCGAAATGTTCTGATTTCTCTGAGCTTCCAATTTACGATTTTGATTAACTCTATTTTCATTTGTTATTGATTTCCATATTTTACATTTGATGAAACTGAAATCCCCGTTTGTGTTCCATAAACTACACACATACCTGTTAGCTCTTAACATAAAGTTAACACAAAGCTCATACTACTAAGGCTTTCCAGAAACTTGGTAGACAGAAAACATTTCAACACGTCTAACTAGTAACTAGGAATTTCGGCTGTTTAGAATGTATTCAAGATTCCGCACTACTAGCAACGTTTAAATTGTTTAAAGGAGGATAACTGTTTATCGCCTCATAAAAAAAGGCATACAATGTATTAATAGTTGGGAAAAAATCACGAGGTTACAGTATCTCTATTTGCGTTTTGGCTATCACTAGGGACAGGGTTTTAATGCACTTAAAATGTTTAAATGTGCATGAAATGAAATATGCAATTAAATGCAGTAAGCGACACTTTTTTGATTAATAACAGAGTAGTGTTCAGATTTATATAGGAATGAATAGATTAAAACTCCATTTTAAGACAACTCCAACGGTTAGATTAAATAATGGTTGACCGTGACTCTTGTTAATATATCCATGACAATTGTTTCGTTATAACATTATACTGACAGTTACAATTAAGATGTTGATGAAGTTATGTTCATGCAGCGTGGAACAGCGCATAATAATCAAATTTCTTACGAATGAAGACGTATATTCCACTGAAATTCTTACAAGATGCAAGCACAATAATGCAATCAATGTCTTTCTAAAAGTCGGGTGCTTGAGTGGTCGAGCCCTTTTAGAGACGGGAGAACTCGTGTGCGACGAGTTGCAACTTCGATTAATAGCAAAATGAAGAAAACGTTAATTCCCTCATTCAGCTACACAAGCGGGTAACAGTTCGTCAAATTGCTCAAAATTTACAAATCAGTGTCGGAAGTGTTGAAGACAGTATCGTAAGGTGCGTGCCAGATGAATTCTGCACTTGCTGACCGAAAAACACAAGTTGAATCGTTGGTAAATCGCTTCTTTTTTACTGTGGTATGTGGGGGAAAGAAATAAATTTTTGATTCAGTTGCCACAACTGATAAAACACTTCTTCTTTGTGACGTTCGACCGCTGTTATTGAACGCAACCTGTATGCGCGACGTTTATTTATCATTCTGCAAACGCTGGTTTAATCCGAGTCTTCATACTGCTAAGTGCGGGGAAAAGACGGAAGTCAGGCACCAGCTCCCGACCCGAGTGTTATGCAGATTTAAAATTACCCCCGGGCGTCCGAATCAGTGTATTTTACCAATACGTAATTTCTGCGCCCTGAAGGGCCAAGGGTTAGTTAATTAACATTTATAATAGGAACAATTGCGTGATAAGGTAAGTTCGTTCACGCACAACCTTCGGATTGGCCGTTCAAAGTAACGTGGAGCTTGAAGAGTGCCGGATCTAGTGATATTCCCGTTGGGGCCCTCACTTATTGCGACTTTATCCCGAATTTGACACCTCTGAGCTACGCTAAGACATGCCGTCGTTTATGTATTACAATTCCGTTCAATCCCGTGACATATTGGTTTTCTTATTTTTTCGGTGGGATAATGTCTGTTTTTTTTTTCATACTGTGTATTTTACGTTAAGTTGCTCTATCGTTTCTCGGATCTTCCGACGTTTGTTTTGCTTCTCGGTGACTTGCCTCTTGCTATTTTCACTACTCTGTCTTTTCCTGTTCTGGATATATGAACGTCTCCACTCTCTTCTTCTGAATTGAACCGATTCATTTGTAGGGTGAACCTGCAATTGGTCTCATATGTGTTAATTAGGTATGCGATCCCTTCCGGGTTTTCTTGTTTTCTTGCTTAGTGTTGTCATCTCCGCAAATGTTTGTAACGGTCTCACGCTACTTTTATAAATTCTGGTTTTTACTTCTTATGTATTTGTAAGACCAAACATCATTAAGCGCTCCTAATATTCTATTTACTCTAATAGTTTGATAAAACCTGGGTACATTATTTTACTCCTAATTTCAAATCGCCGTGGAGGTACACATCCTCGAAGCCAACGAAAGCAGAAAGTGTGTTGTCAGCTATAAAGTGATGGCTACATTTTTTTGAGATTCACAAAGAGTTCTTTGGGTTGCCTCTATTGATTTCATTCTTCCAGAATGTCGTGCGTGTGATCAGGACTCAACAGAAGAGATGATAAAAGCCTGTTTGTTCTTCTAAAGCGGTGGCGCAAGTACATCGCTAGGTAGGGTTACTACACCTAAAAGTATTATAGTTTTTATCCTTGTAAGTTAGTTTTTATTATTAGAATGCTAAGTGGAGTATATTTACAATTACCTACTTTCTCCTTAATCATTTATGGGATATAAAATACCAAAGGATGTAAAGTACATTAATATAAACTTTCAGTAATAGATACTAGTTCCAATACCATACTTTCTTTCAGAATTTCTAAAAGTTTAGATTTTCTTTATTATTTCTCTTGTACAGTCGTCGGAAGTATCGCGGTATTAGAATTGCGATACTGGTATCTTGATCGTTTTTGAAAATCGATTATCGCATTGCGATGCATTTCAAAAAAAGTATCGAGTATCGGAATCGCGGTAGGTACTTTTTAAATTATCGATTATCACGGATTTGCGATACTTTAGCAAATACTATTTTGATGGAACATTAGGTAAAACGTAAAATCCCGAGGCTGTTATTAAGCATACCAATAAAATCTAACCATAGTCATAATATGTGGTGCTAAAATAATATTTAGAAAAATTTAATAGACCAAACTATAATTGAATGTGATTATTGTTTTTGTTTTAAACTTATTTTATACATCGTTGCATTTATTTTGCACATTTCAATATACATTCGATATAATTTAGTACACGTCTTGTACATGTTCATCTGTTTCTAATTTGCGACTCCTACAATTAAATTATCGAAATACGTATTATGCATGTATTTCCGCACATAGATACATAAATATGCACTTAAAATATATTCGATCTCTATAGATCTAAAAACTAAACTTTATTTAAGTATAGATGTCGGTACCTGACGTTCAAACGAATAATTTTGTCCAGAAATTATTAAAAATTAGTAGATTTTTTGAGAAATAACTATAACATACATGTATATTTGACGATCTCAGATCTGGCTACTGTTTCTAAAACACAATACAAAAAGAGTTTAGATGTTTGTTCCTACAACTAGAATTTTAGAAAGTGCACATTTGCTTAAATATTAACAAATATGCACTTATTTTCAAGTATTTTGAGAATATACAGTTCTGTTTTATTTCAAATTCAAATATGTGGATCACATGTGAATGTTACGTTTAAGTATCTAGATAATAATTGTTATGAGAAAGGAAACCATAGAAATTCATAGAACATGTAACCATAGTTATAATGTATAATGTATATAAAGAAATATTTAGAAAAATCGAATAGAAGATAATATAATTGAATGTTTGTTATTTATTGTTTCTGATTTAAACATATATTCTGTAATGTATATGCATATACAAAATTGATTTTTTTGCATATTTAAGAGTACAGTCGATATAATGAAGCACTGTGTAAGTATAAGTTCGACCTTTAGATACTAGAGCAGCCTTTTAAATTTTTACGACCACTAGGTGGCGCTATTGAGATGTGTCAGTACTATTTTCCTAAAATTTGACATTTGTTATTGTGAAAACAGTGGTAGCTTAGAAATTGACCGAGAACTTTGTTTACAGTGAGCGTTTAATAAAGAAAGCAATTCTCTGAAATAAGGGAAATTTCACGTGAAAGTTTTCGTTGGGTGATTTTTACTATTTTAATAAAGACCTTACAATTGGTTTACAGAATTTCGTCGTCGTCGTGCATCCGTCAATGATGAATTGCGTGAAGGGCGACCAAAATCGGCTGTTCCGAAAAACATCGATGTTGTGCGCAACATGATTAAAGAAGATCGGCATGTAACTTACAGTGAGATAAAGATTGCAGTACATTCGATTTTGCATGAACATTTATCTATGAAAAAGATCTGTTCCCGATGGATTCCGCATAATTTGACCGAAGATAAAAAAAAGACTCCTGTTAATTGGTGTAAGGAAAGGCTCAAAAAATTCGACCAAGGAACTGCAAAATCCGTATACAACATCGTAACAGGTGATGAAACTTGGATATATTCGTACGAACCGGAAACTAAGCAAGAATCCACTGTTTCGGTGTTCTAGGATGAACCGAATCCCACAAAAGTTGTTCGTTCACGAAGCACTTCCAAGAAAATGATCGCTTGATTCTTCGGTTGTACTGTACATATCGCAACCATTCCTTTAGAGGATCCAAAAGCAGTTAACGCTGAACGGTATACAACAATCTATTTGCCAGAAGTCATCGACGAAGTCAGGCAAAACAATCGAAAACGTCGCATCATTCTTCATCATGACAATGCCAGCTCTCACACAGCACGTCAAATAATTGATTATTTGAAGGAGAAAAACATCGAATTAATGTCGCATTGCCCGTATTCACCTGACTTATCGCCTAACAACTTCTTTGTGTTCCCGAATGTCAAACAAAAAATGCGTGGACAGCGATTTTCATCATCTCAAGAAGCTGCTAATGCCTTCAAAAACCAACTGTCGAGTGGAAAAAATGTTTGGAGAATTGGTTTGAACGCATGCAAAAGTGTTTAATCGAATATTATAAAAATAAATGAAAGAGTTTGTTCCAAAAATTTTTTTTTCTTTGGTAGTATCTATAAAAACTTAAAAGGCTGCCCTCGTAACCGCCATATAATCCAGGTATAACAACAGGTGTTTTACAGATTTCACGGAAAAAAATTCAAATAAGAAAAATATATATTTCTGACTACATTTTTGTAAAAAGTTCTAATTTATGCATTATATATGCTGGAATGCAATTAAATATGCACGCATATGCAAATATGCACTACATTCTTAAAATATGGAAAAACATGTAAAATAAAATTTTCAGAAATTGGTAGTTTATGACTTATTTCGGAGACATCTCAAAAAGTATAGCTCTGCATACTACACGTACTATATGCAAATGCATATTTGTGAGCTCTATTAATTACACATAAATTAAAATCTACACATGTTTGCTTCTTGCAAGGAAAATCTATATAAAGCATAACCTTAGCTATAAACTCTTGATGAGAAAAAGCCATTCCAAAGAGTTGCTATAGTGATATTGGGAAAGTATGATATTCATAATGCGTGATTTATTGATTTTATTTCATATATTGCTTTTTGTAATAAGCACATGTGCTTCATACATTTAGGCAATTTTGGTACATATATATCAGGGCAGTCGTAAAAAACTGCATAACGAAGTAGTTACCGTGATCTATTGGCTTTAACTGAAATTTCCGGGCACAGGTACCCCAATAATAACTGAATGTCTTTTTTTATCATCTGTGCAAAGAGTAGAGTAGGCGGCAATAATCCATCGTTCATTATTCATTTGTAATTAACTCTAACGATGGTGAGCAGTTTCCGGCGGAAATGCCTACAGCTACCTTCGCTTTTAGACATTTAAAGCCTAAAATCAATATCACAAATTTTAGATTATCTTTAGTTCCATTGAAATTGAATTTGGCTTTCGTAAAGATGTGCAGCGGTGTTTCGCCCCAACGAAATTGCTTTGTAATTGCTTTGAGACATATAGAGATTTTTATCGGGGCGCGACTTAGGTATCTGGACGAGACCTAAACTTATTGGTCAAATTAAACTTTAATTATCGGTTTCACAAAAGGTGACTCTTCCACATATGGAAATAGTCGCATGAGCGGGTAGGAAGCAGCCCAAGCTGGTGCCTCGTAATTCAGAATTTCATGCAGATTTAAGGATGCGGCAATGTATAACAAATAGCCCGGAGCTTTTATGCTTCATGCGTGGCTAAGTGGATATTCTTAGGTTATTGAAATTCATTCATAAGCTACACAAAGGAGGCTGTGAATAACAGAACTTGTGGTTATAGCGCTCGTTCGTGAACAGAAGTAGAAGAATATGTTTACGTACAGATACCTTGGGAATAAATACTATCATTCTTTCATCCTACATCTGTGAACCTTGACATTATTATTAGCTTATTAAATCAAACAAAGCGAGCTTAAATCATGGCTAAACACTGATAGTGAGGACTTTAGAACTTGCGGCTTTCTTTTCACTAGAGTTTTCTACCTGATCGTGATCGTTTTAGTATTTACTAGCCTATTGTACTGAAGATTTATTGACACATTATTTTTAACATAGAAAAGTATTATATTTCACTGTTCTATTTGTGAATTCTGTATTAAATCTGAGACACTATTAGACATAATACACTGTGACTACAGGGATCTTTGCGACGTTCCTAGTTTAAAATGCATCTTAAATGAAATGTGTTCTTTCCAATTTCTGCGTCACAGTGAGTTTTGAATATATCACTGTGGTGGGTAACTAATAAAAATCTATTATGTTAGAGTTATCCTTAGATTTTCATTATTATCATCATCATCATCATCATCATCATCATCATCATCATCATCATCATCATCATCATCATCATCATCATCATCATCATCATCATCATCATCATCATCATCATCATCATCATCATCATCATCATCATCATCATCATCATCAACATTATCATCATCATCATCATCACTATCATCATCATCATCACTATCCTCATCATCATCATCATAATAATTATCATCAACATCAACAGCCTTTCTCGTCTCATTACTGGGTTCCTGCATCTTCTCTGCCACGAGTTTCTCTTCGGTGCTAAGGTAGAAACACGGGGGACCTACAATTTAACATCGAATCCGAACGGCAGCAATTCCAGAGAAGGTTTTTAGCATTAAGATTGCAAGTCGGAGTGGGAAATCGTGTGTGGTGTGTTGTAGCCCAAGATTTGTATGCACTACTAGTAAAGCTGGAGAATCGACCCCAATCCAGAATCGGAGTTTTTCTCAGATTTTAATGATATCCAAGAAACATTCAAATACTAAATTACATGAAATTTCGAAAAGTTAAAAAGAAAAATGTATACCGTATGCTATTGCTGGTATACAGCGTGATTCTAAATATGTGCGAAAAACTGTAACCAATTGTAGCTTGTGTTATTCAACCCGTAAATCTTCTGTATTTTCTTTAAAATCCGACACGGATTATGGCGTTTTAAAAGATTTTTTATCAATTCACTAATATGAAAATTACTTTTTTGTTTCTTGTCACATTTCGATAAACTCCGTTGTTTTGGAAAGCTAACACTCCAATCTTAATAACCTGTCAATACAACTGTACAAATGTATGTGCAAAGCGGACGAAATCTAACACAGAAGTGAAGACCTTGGGAAATTTACATATTAGGTGTATTTGGAAGGGAACGCGAGACCAAATACAATGAGGATACCGGACGAGCATTCTGGAAAGCAATAAAAGGAGGAAGAGGAAAGCGCATGCGGAAGACACGTATGGTGAAGGGAACATAGAAATAGAAGAAGAAGAGATCTTAGAAGCATGGAGAAAATACTTCGGTAATAAATTTAAAGATGATGACAACATAAGAAGACGAGAAGGAAGATGGACAGTCTCGGAAGAAGAGGAAGTGAGTGACATTGAGAAAGAAGAAGTAGAGAAAGCCATAAACCAAATTAAACTAGGAAAGGCAGCTGGTAGAGATGGTATAGGTCCGGAAATAATCAAATATGGAGTGGAAAGAGTCAAAGCATGGATCAGAAAGGTCTGGAAACTGGCTCGAAAGGCCAGAAGATACCCGACGACTGGGAGGAGAATATTATAGTGCCAGTACCCAAGGAAGGTGACACGAATGAAGTAGTAGAGAAGACATACTCCAGAATCCTGAAAAAAAGACTGAGAGAAGCCATAGAAGAAGAATTAACAGAGGAAAACGCTGCATGCAGGCCATATAGATAAACACAGGATCACATATATGTACTAAGAACGGCAACAGAAAGAAGGCTAGAAAGAGGGAAACCATTATACTTAGCATTTGTAAACATACAAGCGGCATTGGCCAGCATACCTAAGCAAAGTGTCTAGAGAGCACTAACAGAGTTACAGGTAATGCACGAACTTTAACAGGCTATAAAAGACTATACGAAAGAACAAAGGGAACAGTAAAAATTAAGGGCACAGAATCGGGGAGCTTTAAAATGGATAGAGGAATAAAGCAGGGTGACTCGCTAAGCTCACTACTATTTGTAACAGTTATGGATCAAGAATCCAAACAGCCAAGACTTAATGTTAAGAAAAGAAACTAGAGCCTACCGAGAAATGAAACCCCTGAGAAGATTGGTGGGTAGGGCCAAAAGAGACCGCGTAAGAAACATAATTACCAGAGAGGAAATAATCTATGAAGTAAAAAATCGACAGCTGAAATAGCATGGGCATGTAGTGAAGATGAACGCGAATAGAAACCCCTGACGAACATTGGAAGCAAAACCCGAGAGTAAACGAGGAAGGGGAAGCCGCTAGAAACATGGGAGAAAAGCTTGGAGAAGATAGTAAGGCGAAGTGGTAAGGATCTAAGGGAAGTGAAAAGAATATATGCCGAACGCAACCAATTCCGAAAATGGGTAGAGGACCCGACGCTCTGAAGGGTAAAAGGGAAATGGAAAAGAATAAGAAGAGAAACTTTGTTACATCGCTCTTTAAATATTAAATTTTGTAAAAAAATTATCAAAAGGTTCAGAAGCTGCAGAAAAACTTAGATTAACAATCACATTTTCAGGATATACCATAATTTACACATTTTTAACAAAGTATTCACTTCTTGGTCAGATTTCATTCAGTTTTCACACTAATTGTTTATTTTACAGGAAATTAGATTGGACTGTTGGTATTCCACAATAATGAAAGTTATCACAATCGGAAAAGAAACAAAAAAGTGATTTACAGTTTAATTAATTGATGTAATAAGCTTTAGCGCCCCATATCTCCATAACGATACCAAATTTGAAAAAAATATATTATGTGATTTAGGGTTTAAATAATCTCATACGTGGGTAGAGTGCATGTTTAAAATCACCCTGTAAAAATTTAATTACAAATTAGGAGAGAAATAACCTAATCAAATAATTATTCTAATAATTAATTCAAATTCAGTGTTTTCTTTAGCAGAATATTGAAAATTCAAACCTCCTCTAAATACTAAACTACGTTTTCACATCCTGGTACTAGTTTTAGGTCTACATCTCTAATTATAATAAATCCCGATGTAAATTACTGTATTTTGTACGTAAATTATGGTAAAATATTATAATTTCTTGTCATATATATTGCTGGAAAGCTATTTTTAATTAGAAAAGCTAATTCTGCTACTAATGGTCATCCAGCCATAATTCATATGAAACTGTACGGTTTTAAAATTTAAATGCAGTGTTGCAATTCCAAATCTCTAAGATAATGAAAGATAGTCTCGTTAGAACGAAACGTTATGCGAGTCCCAACAATGGCTGTGCTGCTGAAATTTGATCTATTTCATAGCAAAAATTAATGATTGAAATTTGAATTTATAATGAATGCTTTATAATGTATTTTACGTTGAATTTATACTTGCATTGTGATGTTAATGTGAAAACTGTTAGTTCTACAATCAAACCGAACAGCTGGCTAGATAATAATTTGTTACCTATTTAGATTTCCCATCTATTATGTGCTATTTTTCAGAAACTTAGTCAGTGAAATATGCAACAAACCCACAAACATTTACGAGAAGATTAGCAGAGAACTAATCCCAAAATTAAGAGACAAATGTATTTTAGGATATATATGTTTCCCCAATCATCTACAGCTTGAAAATACTAACGAAAATAAAGTAGCCATTACTTAATAAATATGCAATACTATTAAATTAGCCTATAGTTATGTTCCCCAATTTATTTCATTATTTATGTTCAGATATACGAGGCATATTCGGAAACCCAGGGGCGTGTAAACGTTCCTGCAGAATGAGGGGCGTAGTCAATCTGATACTTGTGAGAGTCCTTTAGTGATTGATGAGCTAGCCACAAGTCACTTTAATATGGTTCTGTCATTGTATTCAATTCTATAATGACGCACTAAAATGAACACTACGATTGAAAATCCAGCCAAGTGTGAGTTTTATAGTCCAAGCATCAAGCACCATGAGTGAAGGAAAGGTCCGACATTGGTGTAGGAATTTCAGGCATGGTCGAACAAACATGCACGATGACTGCAGAAATGGGAAACTTTCTGTTGTCAACGATGACATGAGGAAAACGCTAAGAAGAATATTTGGGTTTCATGATTTCTAAAATGACCGCAACTCTTCCGCACTGTACTGTATAAAATTCTCACGAACAGGCTACACTATCACAAACCTAGCGCAAGGTGGGTGCCAGGTGCCAAAGACAAAAACCAGTGAATGGTGTGTGCACTGACGTTCCTGCATCGCTACGAAGCTGGTAGCGATAAAATAAAGGAGTGGGTATGAAAAATGCTTGCACGGAGGCCTGAAGGTAGTTCCGCACCCTGCTACTACTTTAACTGTTTAAGAACTTGCTCAATGGGACCGACTGTTTTGGGTACTGTTTGAAGCACCAGGATAGCAATTTGTTGGCGTAGATATGGTCACTCACTCAAGTGGTGACCGCGCTAATCGTCGCTTAACTTTGCGTTTGTCAGCCAGTCTGCTCTCATACTAATAGCGATGAGTAGCATTGTGACTGACTATGAGACTTAGATTTCGTACACAAATGTTGACACCAGCAACAACCAATACAGTGGAAGCATGCGCGTTCCCTAAAGCTAACAAGTTGAAGAATACGTTCGAGAACCGAAAGCTTATGGCTACTGCTTTTTGGGATAGGAAAGACATACGTTGGTTTTCTGGACATGCAGACATGTAAGGTGAGGCCTTAAGAAAGTTGGGTAATTCAAAAAAAATGAGGAGAATTGATGATCTTTGGAATGGATAACGCGTAGCTGCTCGTAGTGGCTCGCACTGTGCAACTCATTGAGCAATGCAATTCGGAAATTTTTTACTATTACCTCTTTCTGCGTCTCGAAGACGACCACCACAAAATAAATAATTGTTTTCGTCACAGACTGCAAGTTTCTATGACGACGGTATAGAACAACCTGTAGTACGGTATGATAAGTGTTTCACTTCGGATGGTAACTATGGGGCGGAATAGTTTAGGACTGTATCTAAAATTGAAGAATAATACATCTACTTTCGTACTTATATTTTTGTTTTACGGCCGATTCGTCCTTGATCTCCGAATGAGACTCGTTATGTACGACGGGTTACATATTTTACACATTCGCTTCTTAAAAAATAGTATACGTTATCTATTTAACCGGATATCATCATTCAATTTAACAAAATGAATGAAATATCTTCTGAGAAACGATTGTAGTAAATATATATAATTATTATTGCATTTAGCTTTATTTTGAGGAATCTGAGCAAAACTCTTCTCGGTATTTGATATTACCGTGTGATTATTTAAATTAATTCCCAAACATCTATTTATTTTTAAAACATTCATACCTAGAAGCGCTTGTTGTAATTTTAATTCATTGGAGTGCTTCACAAAACTGTATTACATTGACGCTAAACAATGGAATCTAATAACTATGAACGATTTGCAATTGACTTCATAATTTACCATCAGTTTTATTGTTTGGAACATCGCATTTAACGATTTAGATTAATGTGCTATTATATAAACGGAATATTTGATAACGTTAACCCACGAAACATATTTGGATAACCATTTTCCCTGCATATATTTATTAAATCTAACTTTAATATCTCACACCAAATAGATGTTTCCTTTGTTATCTACACGTACGCAACCACGGCTTAATTCAGAAATAATCATACCCTTCCAATTATTTTCACTTGTTCAAATTAAACTGTGAATTCGGAAACGGTTAAAATTAATTCTGGCGATTTATATTGAATTGAAATTGTGCTGTACTCTTTAGTTAAACAATTAAAAGCTCAATTGTTCGTTATTAATTAAATTACACGATTGATTTAGCTTCATTTGGTATTCAATCCGTTACTGATATGTTGGTATTTTTTGCAGATTCGAACGTGTCAAATTTGCTTACTGGGCAATCTCACTCTTGTATCGTTTAACTACGAGCAATTGTATATATTTTTGTGTGCAACTGTCAAAAAAACGTCACTTTTTTTTCTTGATTTTGAGTCGTGAAATAGCATATTTGTTTATAGTAAAATAAAGTCTTGACAACGTAAATAAAGTCTTGACAACGTAAAAAAAAGACTTTTTTTTACCGGCCGACAAAGACTTTTTTTTACGGGTCATGATCTTGAATGAAATTAGCTTTTATTAGATAATTCTAACGTTATTTATCTTTAATTTTGGTAATTTTTCACAGTTGCACACAAAATTTTGTATGCTACATGGCCGTGAACTATCTTTTTTTTATTTGAATGATTAATTCAATATTCATTCTCATAAAAAAAAGTCCTAGTTCACGGCCTTGTTCCATAAATAACTATTCTAAAAGCCTTGTATGACAGTTAAGTTCTCGACATATTGATAATTTATTTCGGAAACCTTTTGGATTAGCAAACTAGATAAGTAACAAAACGATTAAAAACAGACAAGGAATCCTTGCATTTAATCAGGTACCTATAAATACTAGGGTTTGTTGTGGTTTTATGATCAGTTACAACTGCATAATAACTTCTTACAGTGTTAATCAAAAACATAAAAGTAGATAAGCGCTGTATGACCTGTCAAGCCAACAAAATGAATTTTTACACTTAATATTAATAAGGATTACTTGTAGTTTTCAAATCAAAGTTGAAAAACAGTTTTACGCTTAACCAATAATAAATAAAGATTTCTTGTAGTTTCATGACTAGTTGCAGTTACAGAATACATTTTTACAGTTAAATAGAAATAGAAATAAGGTTCTTAGTAGATCTGCTATCACCTAAAGTTTAAAACAAATTTTACAATTATATATAAAATAAAAATAAGAGATTCTTATAGGATTACAACCAGATAAAGTTACAAAATAAATTTAGTACTTACTTAGAAATAAGTAGAGTTAAGGGTTCTTTGTAGTTTTATGATCTGTTACAGTACAATTCAGAAGAAATTTTTACTCTTAATTAAAAATTAAAATAAGGGGCCTTTGTAGTTTTGTAGCCAGTTGCACTTACAGAATACATTTTTACACTTATAGGTAATTAGAAATAGAGGTAAGGGTTCTTCGTAGTTATGCAATCAGTTGACAACAAACTTTGCACTTAATCACATATTATAATAAGAGACCCTTGTAGTTTTGTAACCAGTTCCAGTTATAGAATACATTTTTACAGTTAAGCACAAATGGAAATAAGGTTTCTTACTAGTTTTGCAATCAGTTGAAGTTTAGAACAAACTTTACACTTAATCAAAAATAAAAATAAGCGACTGCTATAGGTTACAACCAGCTAAAGTTACAAACTGAAGTTTACCTTCCTAACTAGAAATAAGTAGAGTTAAGGATTCTCTGCAGTTTTATGATCTGTTACAGTGCTGATCAGAATAAATTTTTACTCATATCTAAAAGTTAAAATAAGGGACCCTTGTAGTTTTATACCCAGTTGAAGTTACAGAATACACTTTTACACTTAATCAGAAATAGAAATAAGGGTCCTTAGTAGTTCTGCAATCAGTTGAAGTTAAGCATAAATTGTACACTTAATCAAA
>JABXWE010034195.1:0-12496 GCA_014611495.1 Limonius californicus
TTCAACTTAAATTGTAGATGTTAATTGTTATAACTACAACTGAAACAATGCCATTTATTTATGGAAATATTTGTTAAGAAGTTACATTTCCTGTACCTGTAAGGAAATATTTTAAATTTGCTCCATTGAGTATTTAATTTATTTAAATTTATTTTAACAATGCAAATAATATTGATTTGTTTCATTATTTTAATATGACACTAAAAGAAATATTTGTATTCTTTTGCAATTCCCAAAAATATTTTAGCTTTTTCAAATTCGCTAACTCAATAAATCTAATTTATAAACATCTACCGCAAGAACATTTCATTGTATAAACTTATTATATCATAAGATTAGAAAAACCTCAACTTTTTTATTGTATGCTGCTCAAATAGCAACAATTAACTAAGAAATATTTAAATTAGAGCAATTAATTACAATCGGGAAAAGTCAACAACTCCTGCTGATTACGTACAATGACTCAAAAGCCATTTTATTTGTTATTTGCGAACACTCACATTGTCTAAAGTATGATTGTGTATAATAATGCAGAACCTAATGATTCACTTACTGAGGAATATGACTTCGAGATAGCGTAAATAAATATAATAAAGCTCCTAGCAGTTAGGACAATCCTCATAAAAAATTAAGCAGTGACGCACATTTCAATTTCTAACTAACAATCACGATCAAACAATGATTAATCGAACTTCCCATGCACATCTGTCTCTTGTATTAGGGCCGTGTAGTTGTAAACATTTCTTAAATTCGCTTACTAATTTGCCCAACCTTTCAGTAAAAAGCCTTGATTTTCACAGCATTTATTGATTTATAGTACATATACAGGGTTTCCCAGGGAACTGGAGTATGGACGAAACACACGGGATATTATATTTTTGCAGTTTTTATGTTTGCAGGATAATTCGACCAAGAATGTAAACTGTGTAATTGTTATTAGCAAATATTAATATTAGATTTTTATCTTTAAAATCAAGAAAACATTTAGATAAAGTGCAAAAATTAAGAAATGTCGTTTTTAGGGACTGATTGTATGCTGAAGTCTCGGTTTCCAATCATGATTGGAACAAATTAAACTTTTAAAATATTTGACTTTTGTTACTATTTGACTGTAACAAAACGTAAAATTAGATGAATCACAAAAAGCCAATAGCTAGAATTGAAACTTGAGACTCTTGTGACTATTAGACCAGGTTGTTACTAATTACGTTTTAAAACAAATGATCTACAATTATTGATTTTTACTTAGTTTTTCACGTACAAATTGCTTTTTGACTAATATCGTTTATTGTCTTATCTTGGGGACATAAAATTTATGGAAATATAATTTTCCATGCATTATTCGTAGGGTTCCAATTACTGGCAAACCCTGTGTACATGTTCCAAGTTTAATTACACATTTTACATCGCAATGGTTGTTTTAAAATATCCTTCCTTTCTAGCACATCAAATGCTGCATGGGAAAAGCTTAAAATTAAATGGTAATTATACGCAATTCGGGAGTATTTAAATTTTACTATTAAGTAACGGATATTTCTCATAGTTTGAGGAAGGAGCAGTCAGACAGAACGATGCGGCATTGGCCAGAGGTCATTTTACAGATAATTTGCAGCTTTTTATTACAGCAATTAGTCAGAGAATTTTAAGCAGTGTGCACTGTAAAACGACAGAAGCCTCTTTCTCTGTACATAAAACTCTATTTTTAGGGAGAAACTCCACTGACCTCTTGAGTGACTCATTGTAATTTCACATTCTTCATAAAAGTGTGTGGTTCTTTGAATCATTTTATTATTCCCTAAACTACCATTAATGTTTAAATTGAGTCTTTTTAATTATTTGCTTCTTAAACACGTTTTGTTCTATAATTACAATCAAAAAATTTTTTTTAAATAACTCTCTGATTGACTTTCATGTAATTTAAATCTAGGTTCAATAGATGCTACAAAATAATCAATTAATGTCTCTATTATTGCCTACATTGAAATGTCATTTGTTTGCCCGTATGTATTTCTGTACGTAAGAGGATCTTGGTTGTTATTGATAAGACGGTTCAGCTGTTTAATATTATTCAAAGGTCATTAACTGCTAGACAACTTGATACATGTATAGCTAAGGGCTCAGTTGTTATCAGTTGTGTTTTATTACATTATAATAGAGATTAAGTAACCAAAGTCTGCATCTTGATCTAAACTAATTGAAAAATTGTATATTACTATTGGTTAAGTCGGGCGATCAGAAACAAAGGCTTATTTAACAGAAGAATATATTGAGTCGTTACAGGCAAACATAAATCAATATGTGGATGCATTATTTAGTCTTGTCAATTATTAGTTCCATTTGATTTACTTATAAGACTGTATTAATGTTTTGTCTTGCATTCTAAAATGATTCGTATGAATTTGGACTGATGTACATTAGAGTGACATCCTACTGGCCTTAATTTAGTTTCAGGATATTTATAACACAACGCCTTCAGAAAAAATAGAAACTACTACAATCGAACTCCTATATAGTGAACCCCTATTTAATGATATTTTCTATATAATGATATTTTTGTGAGGATCTCGACCTGCAGACTCAATTACATATACAATATCTCTCAATTCTGATGCAAACCCTCCATATTGTGAAGTTTTTCTTTCAAATTCTTTCTATATTTATCGGTTATACAGATGTATTTGTAAGTGGATTATAAAATGTTCACAGATTTGATAAAAGTTGATATTGTCTTAAATGGGCAATTCTTAAATTATTCTTAATGTATTCTTTCACAGTTTGGCGACTAATTTAGTTTCGTATCTGAACATGAATTCTGTATAGTGAAGTTTCTACACAGTGATCTCTTTTGGGTATTTGCTACATCACTATATGGTAGTTCGACTGTACTTCATTTTTTCCAAACAAAAATTTAATCAATTCTCAAGCAAAATTAACGGTTTTGACTATATACACTTAACAAGCAAGGTACCTACTGTTCAAATCAAGGACTTTATTGTCAATTACACGGCTAAAATTTTAATGATTCATTAAATGATTATTGTCACGCAGCCCTATAATGACACATGACACTGCACTTGAGACTGTCGGATTCAACAAAAAGCATTTACCGGAAAAAAATTAGCAGCTTCTGGTAGTGATTCGTGACAATTTACGCTCTACCAATTTTATCCAAATTACGGTAAACAGCAATCTTCTGAGACCCCTTACTTGTGTTTTCTTTCTGAGACAAGGAAAATAAATAATCGAAAACGTTACAAATGACTTTAAATGTCTTATTTAAAAACGCCAGCTAAATTTATTTTTTTTATCGGAACGGAAATTCTCAGTCAGACCGAGTAACATATTTTAGGCTATTTTAAAACACTTAGGGGGCAATTCCAAATATTTAAAGCAGACGAAATGCATTTGTGCATGTCTATATTTATCTTAGACTAACCAAAACGACTATCTTCTACGAGAATCCAGCGTTTCTAAACTGTCTCCTAACATTCTTGGCAACGGATATTGCACTCTCGTGATTGTAGATTGAACTGGTGCATGTATTTTTAAAAATAAACTCCAATCATTCTGCATCATGATAGATATATTAACACATTAGTGGTATCGTAATGAAATTAATTAGAACTATTAAAATTTTAAATGAGCAATTCAAGAGCTTTGCGGAAAACACTTAATTAATAAAATAATAATAACAATTAACCTCTTTTTTATGGTATAAAATAAATGTGTGCATTTTAATAATTTCCTTTCCTCCTTTTCTAATAGCTTTAATCGGTTGTGATACTTAATTCCATATGAAATTGATTTGCTCGATGTTTTCTAACGAACAATAACCGTAGAGCAGGAAAGCAATCTTAAAAATAATTCGTGCATATCACATGCTGAGTTACTTACAACATTTTTAGTGCCGCTGTTGCTCATTGAAACCACAAATAGCTGTCTATTTCGGTACTGCTGTGCATTGAACTGAAACTTAGTACCGCTCGCATTAATTTTTTGTGAACTCCAAATAAAAAACTGCTTTATGATCTACGATAGATATTGTAAAAAGTAAGATGAACTTTTTATTCGCGTCAGTTGCTGTATTTACACAATTTAAATTGCTGAATAATTATAACAAATTGTCTGCAGCGTATGCAAAGAGGTTATTAGTACTCGTTATATTACTAGAGCACAGGTTTTAGTGTATTATTTTTAAACAGTAGTCATATCATTAAAATACCGTAGCTTGTTAATAATTATATTAGGTACAAGGTGAGTGGCGCTTTACGAATATGCCAGAAAAAATAAAATCAATTTTAATATATGTTTATAGACTTACCACAGTTGATTGTAAAAAAATTGTTCTTAATTACCTACGTAATTATTTAGGAATAATATTGTAAAGTGTACCAATATTAGGTAACTCGTTAAAATAAAATTAATATTTTTATAGCAACATCCCATTCCCATTTCAATGCGTTATACAATACTCCAAGATAAATAAAATCTTCCATAATTTTATTTGGGATTCAAATGCAAAAAATTTCCAAAAGAAAAAAGATTATATTATCTTAACTAAGTGAAAGTGGTATCTAGATGTCAGCTGGGGGGGATAAAGATTTGTTCTTTTAATTTGCCTACTACACCTTCAAGATGTTGGACAGCATACTGTAGAAAAATAAAAATTATTTGTAGATTGAAAAGGAAAAAACCCAGCTTATTATAAACTGGTCAAAGTGTCAATTTTAGTTTCATTACCTCATTAAATTTCTCATTTTTAGTCTACATAGTAGAGACTACAGAGGCATTAAATATGAATCCATAATGGTTCTTAAACCATTTGCTACAGTGTTTTTATTTATTTTTTGCGGTTAAAAAATGTTATGAGGATGCCATAGAACTTCTTTAGAGGAAATACTGCTTAAAACTTTTGCGTAAAACTAATCAGGTTCGTAAGAATTTAACACATAATTATTTATAGTAAATATGTAGCCACAGCTTTAGTTTTTCCAAACAGAAAATAAAAATTTACAAGAAAATAAATTAACCTTAGTGAAGAAAATAAGGCGGCCCTGGACTAGAGGTTAGCGCGTTAAACTTCTACGCCGAAGGTCCTGGGTTCTATTCCCAGTACCGGAACATCGGATTTTTAACGGGCGTTCTCCCTCGCATAGCAATGGCAAACCAGCGAGGTATTCTGCCTAGTAAATTTTCTCTAGAGTAGAAGTGTTTACACTTTCCGTGGTTCGGAACCCACGTTAAGCTGTAGGTCGCCTATGTCTGTGGCACTCTAAACGCGCAACACAGGAATAGGAGAGATAAAGCACTCTAAGAAGTGAAAAAACTGTTGAAACATTATGTACCTTTGTTAAGGTTAATAATTCTCCTACAAAATCAAAAACTACTGAAGCCGTGCGTTACCATAATTATTTCTTTTATGCAGGGTATCTCAGAATTGACGCCCATGCTTTTGGGATTACATTCGAGGGACTAAAAGAAACTAAAATTAAAGTGGAAATTTTTCCGATTGTCCCCTGTTATCGTTATTGATAAACACAAAATTAGAATTAAACTTTTTTAAAAACGCATGATATTAGTAAAAAAAGATATTGTCCACATCCGTTATAAAAAATGTGTTTAAATAGATTGCCTACTGCTCCAAGACAAACATTCGCACGATTTATCATGGAAGCACGAACACTCTGTGTCATCTTCTTCGTTTATTGACGGCACAGCAGCGTGAATACGAGTTATGACATCTTCAGGATTCACAATTCGCCATAAACGCTTCTTTTCAAATGGCTCCAAAAAAAGAAACCAAACGGATTCAGATCCAGCGATTTAGCAGGCCATGGTATGGGACGGGACACCTATTTTTATGCTGTGCAACAAACATTTGCAAAATTGACTCGACGTTCCCTAATCCCGCCATGCAAAACTTAAACTTGAATTTTTTAGACCTAAATAGATGATGCAGACCATTTCTCTTTAATAATCCGTGATTTTAATATTTTTAAAAATGAGTTAGAGACGATATAATTTGAAGTGTTATACTTGATTCCGCCTCCACAAATTCAAGAACTTGCTTTCTTGATCGACGCTTAGTGTAGGATGACGTCCTGCCTGATTTTTTCGAGGATTTAAATTACCTGTTTGTAGTAATTTGCATTTTACACGTTACATACCTTTTGCCGAAGATTTGAAAACCCTTCTGAATATGCTCTAGCGGTACCAGTCGCATTGTATTTACACGCGCCCAATACATTCAACATATCTATGTAATCTCAATTACAATAGTGTCGTTCCATTTTAAACACAAAAAGAAGAAAGAGATGCGAATAATGACTTAGCAATACTCCAGAACTATTCATAAATTTTTAACATCGCCATAACCAGCTCACTAAATTATGTTACACAAGTAGTCGGAGCGACGTGCGTTTAAACTTATTACTTACTTTTTCTATCAACAACTCGATATCTAAGGAATATTCAAAAATTTTCCTCTTTTAATTTTCGATTTGTTTTAGCGCCCTGAATCAAATCTCAAAAGCATGGGCGTCTATTTTGGGACACCTTGTATATCACGAAAATATTCCTATGGAAATTAACTTCAAACTAAAACTTTATCTCCCGTTTTCTAGAAAAAAATTGAATGTAGCTTTGTAATATTCTTAATCTAGCAGGAAGAAAAAGTAGTACAAGGTGGTCCATGGTAGCGGGAGATTTTGAAAACTTTATTATTTTGAAACTATGCATAGGTTGCTATGGATTTCTTTTGACATTTTATGCCATTCAGTAATCATGGAACGGTGGTCCGGTGAGCAACGTTCTTTTGTAATCAAAGCGTATTACAAAAATAATGACTCTGTGGTCACAGCACAGCGGGAATTTCGGATTAATTTCAATATTCCTCGTCACAGGAGAGTTCCATCTGGCCACGCCATAAAAGAGTGGGTTCGTAAATTTGAAGAAAGCGGATCAGCGCACAATGTCAAACGCACGGGACCAAACAGAAGTGTCAGAACTTTGGATAACATTGATCGAGTTAGAGCAGCTAGACAGCACAGTCTGAAACGTTCCAGTCGAAAACATAGTCAGCCAATTGGCTTAGCTAGGACAACTTTTCTCCAAATTTTACATAAGAATCTCCATTTCCATCCTTACAAGATCCCGATTGTTCAAGCACTGAAGCCAACAGATCTGCCAGTTTCTGACACAGCAATTGAACCTGCTTCCACAGAACAACCAGAATACATAGCTCCAGCAAGACAGTGCTACCACAGAATAAATACCTAGTATTTATTCTGTGGTGCTACTGCACATACCGCAAGGGTATCAATGACTGCTGTGCGAAGACTGTTTCCAGATCGCGTTATTTCTAAACACATTAAGTGGCCTCCAAGATCGCCAGACCTAACGACGTGCGATTACTTTTTGTGGGACTATCTCAAAAGCAAGGATTTATTGATAAACCACGAGATACTCCGGAGCTGAAAAGAATAATTATTCAAGAAATTGCCAACATTCCGTTAGATATGTTGCGGCTGTCTGACTTCAGGAAGTTATAGAAAGAAGAGGAGGCCATTTTCCCGGCATAATTTTTAAGAAATAAAAATGACCAATATTTATCTTTTTACTGGTATACTTTATTTTAGTTAAGTACAGTTGCTTTTAGAATAATAAAGTTCTCAAAATCTCCCGCTACCATGGACTACCTTGTATATCCATTGATTGGATATCAATCATGGAATCTTATTTCAAAATATTTTGTGTGACGTCAAAACCCGGAAATAGTTACGCAAGTTTTTGGTCCGAAAGTTTTTTTCTAAAATTAACATTAGCATCAGAAAATCAGCATTTCCATATTTTTCACTCGTTTCGTATACACTTTCTTAGATACGCCCATAAACTGACTAAATGTTAACCAGGGAGAATTGGAATAATTTTACAAATTATGCAAACTTCGAGATTCGACACTATAAAGTTTAAAGATCATTTCTATTTATCAGCGCGACACAACAACTTTTTCAAAACCTTAATCAACATCCACTTCCTTTGTATTATCAGTTAAGTATAAAGTATGAAGAAGAGACACACAACAGCTGTTTACCACATTAAGTACTATATTTTGCGTTTCCAAATTTTCTTAAAAGCACAAAGTTATCAAGAATCCAAAATAAGTTGAAAAAACTTATCCACTAATATTGTAAAAGTTTGTTCTTTTCCAACGCCTTTCTGTACGACTTTATTTACTTTTTATGTTTTGTTACAGTTCTGGGAAGTAATCTCCGAAGAGCATGGTATTGATCCCAGCGGAATTTACTTGGGGGAAAGCGACCTGCAACTTGAAAGAATAAATGTCTACTACAATGAAGCTACAGGTAATTTAATAAACAACAATTCTGTAATGTATAATACTGGACTCGTTCACTTATGTGTTATTTATATCGTTTGAGAATATGAAATTTATTTAACAAGGTAGGAGTATATTAACATTTTATGATGACGATTTTAGCTTTAGCTGTTACATTTAAGAAGATACGATTGATTGAATATTCGATTGGTATTTAAAAAACGGTGTGGTGGTAGCTTAGTTGGTAAGGCACTCGCTTTCCGAGTAAAACGTCGATTCTGGCTTGGGTTCGAAACCTAAGCATTACTATGCAGATTTATAAAAATCTTCTCTGCAACCCACCACACACAGTTTCCCAATCCGGCTTGCAACCGTGGGATCTTAATGCTAAAAACCTTCTCTGGAATTAAACTGTAGGTCCCCCGTGCTTCTACCTTAGGACTGAAGAGAAACACGTGGCAGAGAACATGCCGATGCCCAGCAGTGGGACGAAAAGGCTGGCAATGATGATAATGATGATTTAAGAAACTAGAAATACGTCGATGACTAGCGTTGCTATATACAAGGTGTAACTGAATGACTAGGCTGAACTTTAGGGGTGTATTCTCCTCTTCAAATTATTAATAAAAATTCTTATAAATGTTGCCCGAAAAAGAATCTTCAAAAATGTCTTAAAAAATATAATTTTAAAAATGATAAAGTGTGGTTACGCCTTTTAAATATTTCTTAATATCAGTATGGCTTGATTATTTGATTGAATAATAAGTGTCACTGGTTTAAGCACATTTGCAATTATTTTGTAAATCTTTCATTATACATTATTAAACTTATGAAGATTTACATTTATTTATAAACGAGCGAATGCAAATTTGAATGAAGCTGGTCCGTCAGCGAAACGTATCCAGCATGGCATTGTCCAGTTGAAGACACCATTCATTGTCGTCTTGGAGAAACAGTATTCTTTGTAAAATTTTCTACAGATTAGTGCCAACCGAATAGTCCGTAGTATTGTCGTAGAAGAATTGAGGCTGAACATAGTATTGCTATTAAACATTTCTCATGAACAATTATTGTATCCATTTCATATACAGCGAGTGCAAGTTCTGTTGGAGGCTGATTTTCTATCGAAATTGCAATTTGGAATCCGACAGTAAATTTTCCTATTGTTTGGACAGAATAATGGAAATCATTTTGAACATTTAAACTAATACAATCAAACCTTGCCAACTCGAACCTCTATAATTCATTTTTTAATACTCGATCTAGAAACTACGGAGATCGCTACGTCTCGTGAGAGATAAAGCACTCGAAGAAGAAGAAGCTGTTTCTTGATAAAATGTCTATTCCAGTGTTCAAATTTTTTATCCATAACTAGAATTTCTATAAGTTAAATTTTTGATAAGTCAATTCTCTTTATAATTCCCTAGCCTAGGTTAGCTATTAGTAAATATTTCGGTAATTCGAAGTTACGTTTCTCAGAAATAATTGCGGATTTTTAAACCCAACGCAGCGTTGGGTTTAAAAATCACCACAACGTTGATGTACGGTAGTCAATGACCATTTACAGTTTCGGCAGCGGCAAATCAATTGAACTTAAATAGTATAGTATAGCATTCATTGCAGACCTCGAACAGCGCTTATTTTCCGTTCTTGCAATATACTAAAAATTAAATATGTATCTGAGTTTTGAGATATTTCTGAAAATTCGTAGTTTCGATAACTCAAATTATCTTTGGTTTTCCCTAAACTTTGACTTATCGAGGTTCGACTGTATTTTGAAATTTGAATTAGGTATATAATTGGTTCAGAACCTATTGACTTTTAATTTTCAATTATTCTCTATGCTGCAGAAAAGTTTTCCGAAAAAGATCAATACCTATTTTACTTCTCAAGATATAACACATTGTACGTTTTCAAATTCACGTGTTTATTTCTTTACCAACGGCACAAATATTTAAAAAAATAAAGGTATAAATACTGAGAGTAACACCTTCCAGGCATCGACAAACATTTTTCTGTAATTTTTGGGTCGGTATTACTGATAATTATTAGATTAGTTCAATGTTTTTGCCACTGCCACTAAATAGTCAAAATTAAAGGCGATTTAATCATTAGATTGGTAGAACAGGACCGATTGCTTGGCTTCCACGCTCCCCCGATTGCAATCCATGTGACTATATGTTATGGCGACACTTAATCAATATTGTTTACAGAGCTCCAATTAAAAATGTACTTCGAGATCATATTGTTTTCAGTTGATTAACAATACTCTTGATATTGTTCAACGTGATAGACAATCACTGATAGGATGCTGTCTTAAAATAATATACATTAGGATATACATAAATATATACATTGTATATATTTTAGCCCAATGCGGTCAGTTCCAATCTTTGATATCGATAGCACTTTCTAATTTGTATTAGTTAATGTAATCAATGCGTTAAATAATGGTATTCGTTATTTTGAATTTCATGTGAACATAACTTTAAAAAAATCATTTCCACACAATGTTTACTTATAAGAAATAGAGTAGAGTAGAGTACACCCTTAAAGTTTCACTTAGTCGTTCAGTGCACCCTGTATATCTGCATTTACTCTTCATAAAAATTGTTAATTAAAATGTGGCTAGCAACTGCAAATTTGCAGTAATAACAAAGAAATTTTAACTTTTCATCATAAACATTTCTCTTTTTCTCAAATTGTGAGGTTATGAGTATGCATTGGCAAGTCATTTTTTTGATTCTCTTATATTACTGGGGAACTCCCACGACATAGTGCCGCTATGGTAACAAGTGTGCTAATTCGATAATTTAAAAATATAGTAATTTACCGAATTTTTGCTAGGTAAATATTAACGTTTGACGGAAAAACAGAGATTTTTGTACATTGTCGCAGCCTCGATCGTTTCACGGCTCCGTTCTTTTATAGCGACGTTTTTGTTCTAATTTTGATTAAAATTGTTTTTAAGATCTACCGTAACTGTAAAACTAGTTTTGCGATTAATAAGCGTTCCTTGTCAAAGAAACCGAGGCGCATATATTAAAGATTATACAAAGTTCAACGAAACTTGCTCAAATTGGTTACTAATTTAATGAAAATTTTGAAATGTTTTAAGTTTCAACTAATTAACAATTAAGTCTGATTTTTAGCACCAATTTTAATTCAAAACTGCCTATGTACTACTTCTTCTTCGTTCCTAATATCATTCCAGCACCCACAGTTTTATGGTTAATCAATTATGTACATTACATGGCAAATGTTAATTAAATGATAAACTAGTTATTATATTCTCTTAATTAATCACTTTCAATTTGCCCTCTCTCGCAACAAGTACGTGCTGCCTAAATAGCCAGCCATTAATTCACAGAACTCAATGAATCAGCAGCTTAACATAAAAAGTTTCTTAAAATAATGCCTGCAAAAATTAATCACTTCCGTTAATTGTCTTAAAGCCAGCCGACGCAAATTGTACGCTCAAAAACCAACCGTGTTGAATGTAAATTAAACAATTTGTTTTGTTGTATAGCATTGAAATGCAGAGAACATAATGTCGCTTGTTTATTGATTGTTGATTACATTATATTAATCGCTGTATGTACACATTATCGGTGTTTATTATATCTTTACACTTTTCATTTATAGAAATGTATAAAACTTTAAGTTTAACAAAAAGCAATTTTATTTGCAGTTTTAGGTTATTCTACAGTGTAATCACGGATACGAGGACAGCCTTTTAAGTTTTTACAAAAACTAGGAAAAAATTTTTTTTGGAACAAACTGCTTTATTGCTTTTCAAAATATTCGCCTTTAAAATGTATACACTTTTGCATGCATTCAAACCAATTCTCGAAACATTTTTTCCACTCTGAAGTTTGTATCTCAAAACCATGGCTGTTGAAGGCTTTCACAGCTTCTCGAGGTGATGAAAATCGTTGTCCACGCATTTTTTGTTTGTATGTACGTATATGTTCGGTTTATAGCGTCAGTCGCCGCTGTCCGATTCCCAGACCTCTTCTCCATTGTGTTCTGTCAAGACATTGTCCGTCGTTCAGATTTCTGCCACTCATTGATTTTCGGATTCCTTTCCCCAAGTTTTTCTGGGTCTTCCTCTTCTCTTTCTTTCCGATGGTATCCATTCCATGGCCACCCTTGGTAGTC
>JABXWE010034199.1:0-19938 GCA_014611495.1 Limonius californicus
ATCCTCTAAATAGGTACAAATCAGAGCGTTCCCCGGAACATAGTTTTGAGCGTGTTAACCGCGCCTTTGGTGCGGAAGGAAAATTTGATACCATCGTTAAAATAATGAAATTAAAATAATGCACTGAATTACATGCGAATTTCTTTCTGTATTTATCTTGGTGGTTGGGTGGGCACGTGCCCTTGTGCCATTTAGTACAAGCCGCCACTGCCAATTACCATGAAATTTTAATCGTGCAAATACTTTATATGTGCCTATATTATCCCCTAAAAATTATTAAATTATACTGATGTTAGGTATATAATATAGTATAATATATTTTCAGGGCAAACATTAAAAAATGTAAGGTTGTTGAAAATCCAGAACAAGACATTGTAGTATAACACCCCTACATTTAATGATATCTATAGAAACGGAAGCATTAACATTAAACTAGATAAGTACTCCCAAAACTCTACATTCTACAAGCTGTAGACAAAAAAGTTTAGATAGGTGCCGCTTAGAAGGTTGTAATGGTTTAAGTCCAAACGAAGTATCAAAAGTGTCTCCATAATCCATATTATGCACTTTTTTATTGATTGATATTCAAAAATCTACACCTGAAGTGGTTCTCACAAACTTATTATGATACAACTTGTATATTCGTAAAGATTGTTATTATTATTTCTTTTATATGCCAAACATACACTAAAATCGCAGAGGTTGGCACGACAACCATGTGGTAGTCACAATTGCTGTTCACAGTCCTTACTAGGAGCTCGCCTGAAAAATGTTTCTAGGGAGGCATACTTTCTGTGTATTGAATTTTTTTATCCGGTTGCCTTACAATTAAACGCTCTTTAATAATTTCGCATCGGCAATTTACTTTTTACTAAATCGTTTATATTTTTCTTACAGAATCATGCATCCGACAATAGCAACTTCAATACTGTTTATAACAACAGCATACTTCATGCTGGTGTTTGCACAACAACCGTACACACCTGATCCATACGGTAGTAGCCAGTCGCGGTATAACAGCCAAGATCCATACTTCAATAGTGACCAGCAGCGCTTCAATAATCAAGACAGATACAATTACCGAACCGGCCAAGATCGGTACAACAACCAAGACCCAAACAATCAAGACCGGTACAACAACCCAGATCGCTACAATAATCAGGACCGATACAATAATCAGGACCGATACAATAGTCAGGACCGATACAATAATCAAGACCGGTACAATAATCAGGACCGCTACAACAGTCAGGACCGATACAATAGTCAGGACAGATACAATACTCAAGACCGGTACAACACTCAGTCACCCTATGGTAACCAGCCACCTTACAACAGGCAGCCACCTTATGGGCAACAACCACAATATGGACAACAGCCCCAGTATGGACAACAACCACAGTATGGACAGCAACCACAGTATGGGCAAGGCATAGGGGGAGGTTATTCTGGACCCGATGGAGATGGTAACTGCTGTGAAGATTTTTGTTACAGAAGGGGACAGCCAAGACCACCTTATCTACAATTTGCAACTAAAACTGCTTACCAGTTTGCTACGCGACAGAGAAGAGATGATCTGTTCAAAATTCCACGTAAGAATTTTTATTTAAGCAAACCATATGCAATAGTAACATTAACATGAAATGAAATTCAACCAATTTCATATTTCTGGTTAGTAATGGTTACATAATTTCAGTGGGGATTGAAAACGCTAAAATGAAACGAAAGTAGGTATATTGTGGCATTGTGGGTCAAGTCAAAAGCCACTTAATAAAGGATGATAAAATTAAATATTTATGTGAGTCAGTTTCAGTTTAAAAGGTCAAATTGAATGCCCCACGCTAATGGCACATTTTCGTAGATTATTTATGAGTACATTGACTTTAACATTGCATACATCATCTATTATCTAGGAAACAAATACAATAAAAAATATACAGTATGATCAAGTAATAGTGTTTAAGCTCGACGGTATGTGGCTGAGGAAGCTTGTGTGAGTATTTTGAGTAAACTAGGAAATTTTTTTTTAAATCTCTTAGATGCAAGATATTAAAGCATAAAGATATTAACAATCTAGTAGTGATATTTCATACTAATGAAGAAACCTATATCTTCGCCTCTTAACCTTCATTCTTCCAGTTTTGGGCAAAGGCATCCCACATTCGTCTCCAATTTTCTCGGTTTTGTAAGTTATTTCTCCATCCTGCAGATTTTTTGATATCATCTGCCCATCTGAGTTGTGTCCATATTCTACTTTATCTAGCTGTCTAAAGTCTCCAGAACTGTATTTTCTTATTCCATTTGTTGTCGGTTTGTCTCATGGTGTGGCCACAAAATCTTCATTTTTGGAAAAGTATGTTCTGTTACGTCTATTATTTTCGTTTTATGTCTTATCCACTCTATTTTCTTGCAATCTGTTAGTATAATATTGAGCGTTTGACGTTTCATTGCTCTTTGTACTTTAACAACTCTGTGTTTTTTTGCGTTCGTTAGTGTCCATGTCTAGACGTCGTACGTTAGTACGGGAGAATGCACTGATTAAATACTCTACACTACCGTTTCAACGATATTTTTGGTTAATAAAGTATATTAGATGGTTTTCCAAATGCAACCCATCCTAATCTGGCCCTTCTGTAGATTTTTCAGTTTAATTTTTTTTACTGATTTTTATCACTTATCCTTGGTATATGTATAATCGTTTACTTTCTCTAGATTATTTTCCCCCCTGCGATGATTACATCTTCGTTCATGTTTGACATAATTCTGGTTTCGGTTGCATTGATTTTTAGTCCTATATTTTTCGATTCTATTTGTTTTATGCCTCTATCTGTGAATCTCAAGATGCTCAATCTTCCGCCATTGATATTGATTCCTTTGTTTTCCCATTTAGGTAATGTCCTTAAATATTTATTCTAATGCTGAGGTGAAAAGTTTTAGGCTGATTGTGTTCCCTTGTCTAACACCTCTTTTGTTAGGAATTGGATTTGTCTCTTGGCATAATGCCACGACACAGCTTGCTGCTTCGTATATATATTCTTTAACAACTTTATATATCTCTAACTACTTCTACTGTTTTGCAATCCTCTGTCAATTGCCCTTCTTTCTTTCTATTGTGCCGAAAGTCTTTTCGAAGTCGATAAATATAAGGTATAGAGGCAAGTTAATATATTCCCTGGTCTTTTCAAGTTCTGATGGTCAATGGATAGTCATTTGTAGAATAGCCGCCGCGAAATTCTGCCTGTTCTATAGGCTGGTATAAATTTAATTTTCTCAAGTCTGTTTGTTATCAATTTTGTTAAAAGCCAGTATAGCTATTATAAGAGTGTTTGTTATAGGACGCTAATTTTCTACCTATTGCCTTTTTTGAAAAATAGCACAGTGTTTGCTATGTTTCATTCTGTTGGTATTTGGGCTTGGTTTTGTACAAGCATTTATTAAACAGTGTCTTAAGCGACTTTATTAGGGTTTCGTCTCCAATTACGTTGTCTATTCCCAGTGCTTTCTTGTTTCCTTAGGACTTCTTCAATTTCATCCTCTTCGATGTGGGGAATCTCTTCTGCATTAATATTCCTGACCTTTCTCTTTAGTTGTTTCTTTATTTCTGGCGTTAGATACTTTGTTGATGTGTACAAATTCCTGTAGAATTCTTCTGTTGCAGAAATAAATTTAAATTTCTATCTCTTATTTCCTTTCCATTGTATTTGAGTGAAGTTATTTGCGTACGTCCAATTTCTCTTCGAAGGCATTTTATACCTTTGTCATGTTCTATAAACTTTATGATCCTTTCTCAATGTTCTCATATTTTCCTTCTTTTACTTTTATTCTAATCAGTTTTTGTAGTTCTGAAAATTCTATGGTTTCTCTTTTGCCTTTCTCAAATCCCAATTATTCTACGACTTTCTCCAAACGTTTTTTTTTGTGTTGTCGTTAAACCAATTGGCTTTTATTCTCTTTTCAATAGGAACTTACAATAGAGTACTGAGACAGAACAGAATGGCCTACTAACTGAAGGAGATGTTGATGAAATATGTACACTGTTAATATGTAAACGTATTATTTTTCAAAAAGTAAACCACTGAAATATGCAACCCACTGTACACAATTTCATATCACACTAATTGGTATAACACTTTGAATTATTATAAAAACTGGGGACTCCAAAACACTTGCAACATCAAATGGACTAAATAATCTATGTAACATGTAACTTCAGTTTTACATCAAACGCCATGTATATTCATATATTTTCTAATTCTCGTTTTATAAAACTTTGTAACGGGAACATAGTCCTTACACTATGTTCAAATTGAAAAAAAGACAATGGAAAAGCTGTACATGTTCCAAGTTAGAAAGATTATAGTACCTATTTTCGTTTCCTTGAAACTTCTTCTGTTGAATCTTCTGTAGCTTATAGATGCTAGGATTTTTATAATAGGCTTGATGTAACTGATCCTGTTGCACAAAAGTTTACTTTAGGGGGGTAGTAAGTATCCATTTTTGTGTTTTACGTATAAACAGACCTTTAATTAGTAAAACACAAGTCTAAACTCTATTATATATCTTTCAGAATGTAATCCTGTTATGTTTTGGAGTTTAATCAAGTACGGTCCGCGAAACCCAGATCCCATGCTTATCCCAAGACTTCGAAATCTCGAGAACACACGACAACAAGTTCTTATGAACTACGAACAGAAACAAACCTACCCTAGAAATGGAAGAATGTGTGAAGATGATCTGGACCTCTTTAGAAGGTAAATTTTTAAATATTTAAAAATCTTTTATGTTAAAATTTACGTAAAAGAATACATGTAGGCAACAACAAAACAAATACGAATCTGGCACTACTTTAAATATTTGAAACAATTCTTATTTCCATAAACATTCTTATGCCCCAAAAAAGAAGCTGTTCAGTGATAGAAAAGATAAAAATAAATGTTTTACCATTAGATGGCGTTGGAACGAATCAATCACCGAACAAAATGCCTATTCTCTGACTTCCCAAGGTGCGGAAGATTTAAAAATTTTAGCCAGAAAATTCCAGTCTGCTGTTAGACCTTTGTTGGATGACCCCTATAATGAGCAAAACTATAAAGTAAGTATTAGATATTTAAACTTTAATAAAAACTAACCATACATTGTTTATTATGGCAATAGAAAATTTTGTTCCTATATTCATATATTTTTGTATTTTCTTTAGTTCTTAATGTAATATTAATAATATAATTTTGCTAAATAGAGTACGAAAAATAATATTTAAAATTTTTTACATTTTACTGTGTGATAAATTGTAACGTGTGTTCGAAAATTCAATATTTGAAAAAAGCCATTACTTCTTAAACGTGTGCTCTTTTTAATGGATACAGTGTAAATTAAAGGCACACGTTACGTAAACCCATAAACTTTTTGTTAAACAGGTTGTCTAATTTGTGCCTTTAATGTCCACTGTATGAATCAAAAGATACGTTGATTGGCCTACTTGAAACGGTTTTCATTTTGAACTATGAAGAAGATTTCAAATGAATATCCTGAATAGAGTGCCTAGAATACAGTGCAATGTAGGGGGTGTAAAGAGCATGTTAACGGAAAATTTAACCGGGAAGGTGATTTTAAAATAATGTTTCTAGATAAGGGGTGAAAAATAACATATACGAGTATTGATTTTCTAGGAATTGGGAATGAGATAAACTATCCATGAGGTTAGCTTAACCAAATGTTACTCAGTAGAAAGGAAAAAACATATTCATACAATTTAATGGTTTATGCACGATTAGTGGTGCATTGAGGGTTACATTGCCGGACGCCATTAATATCAATTTTTTAGAATAATTTCTAGGTCCTCGAACTAGCTGCTTGCATTATTTTTATTAAGACGAATGTTACTTTATCGGTATTAAATAAAATAAAAAACAATAAAAAGCGGTGATTTTGAATTGAATTGAATTTAATTTAATTCAAAATTCTGAAATGTCGATCACCGTTAACATTAACTAATAAACAACTTATGTGGAGATGTAAATTATGTACTTTGTACATATACATAACTGCTAATGAATCACGTAAATGTTTACTTTTCTGACAAAATCTCCCAGTAGCTACGTTTCGAAAACGAAAAATTTAAGACGGGTAGAAGCGATACAAAATCAACATCTAAGTTATTATTAATTATTAATATTATTAGTCTACATGCTAATGTACTTCCTATTTGTAGTTCCAGTACCCACAAATAGACAAAATCTACGACAGTTACCATGCGTTTGTAGAAGGATTATTCCCAAATAGCGCATACAGAGTGCAAGCTGATCTTCAACAAGATGACATGTACGATGGGGTATGTGATTTGTGGACGTAGATCCTAGAATAGCTTGCCATAATAATGACATTTTTACACTAGGGGTATGGCAATTCTAACTGCAATTCTTACAATCAAGGAGGCAGTAGTTATCAAAGTGGTGGTTCTTATCAAGGAAGCGGCGCTTACCAAAGAGGCGGTGCTTATCAAGGGGGCGGTGCTTATCAAGGGGGCGGTGCTTATCAAGGGGGCGGAGCTTACCAAGGAAGCGGGGGTTATCAAGGAAGTGGATCTAATCAAGGAGGCGGTGCTTATCAAGGGGGTGGAGCTTATCAAGGAAGCTCTCAAGGGAGCAACTGGCAGCAAGGATCAAGACAAGGAGGAAGTCAATATCAAAGCGGGGGTTCGTGGCAGCAAGGCAGCGATCAGGATCCACAGGAATATTACAAATTTAAACAAAAGCGAGATTATAAAGATCTTGTACGAGATGTGAGCCGAAGACTTGGTTTTCAATACAATCTTAATGAAGCTATAGTTGAGGACATGTATGATATGTGCCGATACGAAAAAGCTTGGTAAGATTTTTTGTTATAATGTACTAATTTTCGGAAAGTTTGAAAGATATCTAATAATTCGTCAACTTGTTACAGGTACCCTCGTGAATCAGTGACCTGGTGTGCTGCATTTAGCGAACGGCAATTAAAACTGTTGGAATATGGACAAGACGTGAAATATTTTCACAAATATGGTTATGGAAACGAAATGAACACACGATTAGGATGCAAACCTTTAAGAGATTTACGTAACCGTTTCGAAAGAGCTACCAATGGTAAGTAATATATTTGTTATTGTCATAAATCCTTGTTCAGGTGTTTATTTATGACGCCCCTTGTAACTTTTTATAAGAGAGTGGTGGTTTTTTACTTATTCATGATACAAATGACGGTTTCACTTTTGTTTCAGGTGGTGAACATGAAAAGGCTTCTATATCTTTCGGCGATACGAAAACACTGCAACTTCTATTGGTTGCTCTGGGCGTGGCTAGAGATTACACACCCCTAACAGCAGACAATTACTTACAACAGACTCAGAGACATTGGAAAACATCAGTATTGACTCCTTTTTCTGCTAATTTAGTTGCCGTACTTTATCAGTAAGTTGGACTTATAATTAATTAATAATAAAGAGGGGTCAGAACAATTACTTTTAAATAGTACCTAGTGAATTGAAGAAAGTAAAAATTATTTTTATATAAAATTTTTCTCCATAAAGATTATTTTTAAATTTACATTCGAAATATTTTGTAATTTCTAAAAATTTTTTATATAGAAGAGTAGTGTTTTTGAATTCTAAAGAAATATATTTAAAGTAGAGTTCTGGCGCCTAAGTACATTTTTATTATATATAATTTTAAAATTTTATATTAATACTATTATCAATCCAATTCAAACTACAAAAGAAAGTACCAATCGGGGGCTTCCAATACCTAGTCTACTTCGGTCACACCTCTGATCTTCATTTTTTGCCTCCTTCAGCTAGTTATTAAATATACAACACGAAGTAAAATGTAGTGATTCGAGAATTTCTGAAAGTTTTAAATTCAAGTGATATAATAGTTCAGTGATACATTCTAACATTCCAAATATTCATTAAGTAGACTTAGGTGTTTTGCAATTACTTAAGGTTCAGATATGCCAGCAATTACTTGCCTGTGTGCACTTTGCAATTTTTAAATTCAACTTTCTTTTGTAATTACTGTTTTTATTAATTATAAGCAAGGGCGTACCAAGCGGCGGGAGGCAGCTTCCTCCCGTAAAAGAAAATTCTCAAACCTAAATCGCGTCCCCCCCGCCACACAAACATACGTGTCAATTCAGTATCAGTTTGAAAAAAGCTCGAACGTGTGCTGAATATTGACTAGTAGCATAGGCTAATAAATACCTAGACGTCTCAAGTAAATGACAAACTAGATTCAATCCATGGCTGACTACGATTAATAGAACCTTAGAGTCCTATATGGCTAGCTCAATCGACCATGGGGGCGCTGCCAAGCGGCAAACCAATTACCACTTGATTTCTTATGAAACATTTTTAATGTTGCTTGTTATGCAATGCTACCATTTTTTAGGTTATAATTATGACAAGGCGCTTGACAGCAATCATTAATTATCATCCTTAATTAATGCAATAAAATCGAAGGGCATTTACCAGGAGATTTTAAATTTTGCTTGGAATTAAGGAGCATTGTATCACAAACGAAAATACGAGTAAGTAGCACTTGCCTATCCAATTAAATAACGTCGTTCATTAAATAGACAATAATAAATGAGTAAAGAAATTTGACCGTTTTAATTATTTATTTTTATATTTTTCTACTTAAAGGCTTTTCTTTTAATCCATTGGGCTTCACCTGATCACTTTTTGTATTACAGTAACTTGTCAGTATTGGCTTTATCAAGTACGGTAAAAAAGCTGGAAGAAAATAACTTCAAATTTTACTAAAACTGCAATAGAATTCAGAATTTGAAAGCTGTCAGTTTAAAAATTGAAGTTGACAAACTGTAATCTCAGCTGCTCGACAGCTTGTTATCATAAGTGTTCCGAGATGGCGCTGACAAGCGAAAAACTTTTAGTTCGCGTAAATGCGAATGAGCCAGCCATATAGGACTCTAAGGTTCTATTAATCGTAGTCAGCCATGATTCAATCTAAACCCGCTGGGACCTTTGCGAAAGATGGCGCTGTCAGTTATTTCCAGTACTACCTGCAGTTGACCAATTACACTTTCAAATGACAGATTTTCTACATCGTTTACCTGGGCCACGTTAACTCAGAAGCAGGTAGCAAAGCCCATACCGCCTTAACCCCAAGAATAAGGTGTTATGATGGTACTATTTTAATGAAAATGTTTCCAAATTTTACCTAGCCTAGAAAGTCACTTACAATCCTTGCCTATAAAGTTGAACTGTTAATTGGACTACCAGATGAATTTTCGAATGGTTTAGGAACGCTGTTACGGTTGAGTCTTTGTTTCAATACGTTCACAAAGGCCGAAGTTTCAAAATGAGTTTCACAGATCTTTCTGTTTTTCAACTCACTTGGCGGCATATCTAATAAATTCGTATCACCTGAAATAATTAAATTAACGCTGTTAACTTGGAGTTATTTAAATAAAAAAGTAGAACCGATAATTTTAAACATGTCAACGTGAAAGTAATATTTAAAAATTGATACGCGAGTTTGATATACAGGGTGATTCATAACTGGAGACGAAAAATGAAGTTTCCGATCAGACTTCGTTTTAGATTTATTTCAGTTCTAAATTTCCAGAAGTTATTTCAGTTTTTAAGATTTTCAAAGGATTATTTGACTAAAATCCTTAATAAGAAGTAAGTAAACGTATATTACTTCTACAAAACAGTTTTTTTTTTCATTTTTACATGTCAAAAAACGAATAATAAAAAAGTTTAATCATAACAATTGTTCGAAATGGCCGCCTTCAGCGCGGAATACGAGCTTGGCAGCGAAAAACAACTGAATTGTAAATTTGTCTAAAATTCTGTGTTTTAAACAGTTGCATTCATTATTATTTCCCATTCACAAAAATATATGTGCATATTCTTCATTACTGAATTGCAGTCACCAAATTAACTAATCACTAAAGCCCGGATTTTAGGTAAACTGTGTTTTCCGTATATTAGTAGGCAGGTTAGTAAGTCCTTGATATAAATTCGCAATATAAAATTTCAGGCTTTCAGGCTGTTTAACCACTGCCAAGTTAAGCACGTTCAAACTACTAAAGTATTTTGTGGAGAGAAAGTTGATGATTTTAAAACCAAAACAACATCCTATATACAAATTTGCGTCATGCGACGTTGAACGCTCATTTTCATTGATGAAAAATATTTTAACAGAAACACGAACGAACGAAGTTTTGCCAGGAACAATATGGAGCTATATTTTGTATGCTAAGTCTGATCGGAAAAAAGTAATTACACATTTTTACTTAGAATATAACCCAGAATATGAAACTTCATTTGTCGCCTCCAGGTATGAATCACCCTGTATAAAAACTTTCATCTGACATAATTTCTGCACTACAAGTAGTAGTACAAAAAAGGTTCGAAATGTTAATATATTAATTACAGAATTGTGTTAAAATTTCAGTTCAAAAACAATTTCTCCATTAATAATTTGGGAAAATTGCTAACAGCGAAAACAAATATAAAAATTATAAAAAAATCCATAAACATACGAGTATAGAACTGCATTTTGTAAGATGTCCTGCTAGGTGTTCAAAATGTTTTATTTAGCACGATTTTCCAACAGAGTTGTTTCATTTTTTATTGTTATTGATAAAGATTTTTCATAGTACTCTCATTTAATTAAACTTACCTCCGGAATTTAAAACCCACTGTTTGCATCTTTCTTCATCTTTTACAGGAAAGTAAAACATGTGGAGACCTGGATCGGTTCGTTGCCTTTTTTCACAATTTTTGTAGGAACACTTATTTCCCGGGAGACGCATATTTAAATAATAATATTAAAACAAAGTTTATAATTCACTAAAAGTGTGCGTGTACTAGAGTGCATTAACTGTTAGCAATGTTTGTGAACTAAATGACTGCAAGTCATAAATGAAACTGACGTTTTGTAATAGGTAATTGAAAATATTTTTCAAAGTAGAGTGGGATACACAATCACAATCAGTTAAGTTGATCAGTGTCCAGTGGATAACAAAGTTTGCTTGGTAGTTAGAAGAACATAGAACATAATCTACATTCAGAGCTTTTCTAAATGGAAGATGCAATTACATTGTCATTAGCATAATTTACAATATATAATAATATCATGTCTAATGTATTATGTTAACAAAAACTTCTTTTACCTGTAATGACCTTTCGTTAATTCTGTTTAATCTCTCTAATGGAGACTATTTATTCCTTGCCTCACTTAAAAGCTTTATGCCTTACTTATACTTTACTCTTAAACTCAACTGTGTTATGCAATTGATAGAACTATTTATTTGTGCACATAAAAATCTATATATTATACTCGTATACATTACTATAATAAACTTTTCAAAAAAAATTCTTTTGGATTAAGTAAGAAAAATTAGGATTTTTCAAACAAGGTATTCACTTAACTTTAGCAATTGTAAAAGGTTGATTTTCAGTTTTGCTATTTATTCCGTCTTTTTTTCTTTTGTTTTTTTTTGTCTTTTTTTCCATGGCCTTTTATTCCTATTACTAATTGCAATATACTTCTTAAATAAATTGGTATAATTTTTCAAAGTGAATATATTTTTTGAAAACGGCTGGTCAGATTTTGATGAAATTTTAAATTACAATTTTGAAACCGGGATGTTATGGAAGGCCCTAATAAAAACTGAATGATTTTTTGCCGAACTTTCTAGCTTCAAAATTAAGGCCGCTACGATTTTTTGATGATTGCGACTTTAACGCCCAAATACTCACAAACCGTTAATCCGATTGACTACAAAATTGTTTTTTACTTTTTAAAGTAGGTTGCCTGCGGGGCCTTATAAGAATGTTTATAAATTTTGAGTTTAGTGCCCCGTTATTCAAAAACGGGGTATCAGATTTTTATGAAAATTCATATGTAAGGCCGTATGTAGAGTCTAACACAACGGTAACTTTTGAAAAAAATCCGAATAGGGAAAAAAAATTGGACATGATTTGTGGGACAGTTTAAAGTATGGGAAAGTCCAGGCGAAGTGTTTTGCTAATTTTGATTTAATGACGTTTTATAAAGATGTTCAGATTCACGTATTCTAAAAGACGACATGATGCAGGTACCTATATTGGAAAACGTGCGTGTGATAATTGTTATAAATAAAATCACTTTCATCTTCTTCGCAATTAGAACTTAACACGAATGTTTTTAATTTGGGCAAAACAAGTGTCTAAATCTCATGGATTTGGAAGTAGAGTTATGATTAAAACCCCCCTTATTCCGTATTACTAATAAAAAAATTTCTAAGGCGTCCCGATTTAAATAATTTTTAAATTATTATAAAGTAAATTAAAAGTTGACCTTGCCACTGCATTAATCCAAGAAAACATGGAGGTACTTCATACCTACCAACACTTTAGCATCATTTACAATGTGTAATATCATGTCTGATGTAAACAAAACCTTTTTACCTGAAATGGAATGCTTTGGGGAATTTGAAATCTTTATCTACGTGCCTTATCTATAAGCTTTAATTTTGCAGTGAGAAAAGACGTGCCTAGGTACCTGAGTTCTCACTCAGTTCATAATGTTGACAGGACGTAGCGCTCTGATTGTTACGACATTGTGACCGACGGTGGCGCCGTTGTTAGAACAGGTCCCACACTAACCCATAAAATGAATACATTGGCCAGACGTCTAGGTATTTATTAGCCTATGCTAGTAGCAAGTGTACCTAGAGCCATCTGTCGTGAAATCTCAGAACTATTTTGTCGTTCGCCGCTATTCTCCTTGCACCCCAAGACGCCAGATGGCTCTGAATTCTGAAAGCTTCTAGTAGCGTTGTTACCTAACCAGTGTTGCCATTGCTACTGCAGTTGCCATATTTTACGGCAATTGGACAAAAGTATTAAAAAATCTGCGGCCTACGGCAGCAAATCCATTACCATAGCAGAACCTACGCAATTCGCGATGGTTTTTCACGTGCCACCAGCCAATGCCAATAACTACTAAAACAAACGTGAACATAGATAATATGCGTATGTATCCGAATGTTACCTGCCTGACAGAAAAATAAATTTTAATAATAAGTACAAATCTCGCACAAATCATACTCTCAAGACTTGGTCGTCCCCCCTTCCTCGAAACTTATATCAGTTGGCTCCCTCCCATAGTTCACATTCCGAGACCCCCTTGATTATAACCCCCATAGCATCCAGTACCCAAAAAGTGCGCATCCAAAATGATTTTTCTAGTGATTTTCGGTTTGAGTAATACCCCCACTCTCAGAACACAAATGAACTTTATAATATTTTATATCATAATTGTAGTAACTTAAAAACTTCAACTTATAGTCAACTAAATTCAAGGTATAAAGTAAACATTCCTTGACTTGCTAACTTTAAACAATTTCATTTTTCCAAGGCTTTTCAAGATATACTATGTACATATTTCAGGTTCTGTATGCATACTTGTTTTAACTATAATACCTACATAAGTATATAAAACAGATGACGGCTGTGGTATTTCATACTTCGTTTTTCCTGGAGGCTACCATTGAAACAGTGTTTTTAGACACCTGCATTCTAGCATCCCAAGTAGGCGTCTGAACAACTTTAGACTTCCACTCTTTGCAGTATCGTTTGATTAGCCTACATTTGGTTTCTTATTTGTTCATTTCTTATGTGATCTATTAGACCAGGGGTCTCCAACCTTTTTTAACCATGGGCCATATTAACTATTTACTGTGGTTTTGCGAGCCGAAGAAAAAATGCGATGAAGATAATAACGATAATATATAATATATCATCATACAGAACTTAATACATATAATAATACAATGAGACATTTGACATTGCTTAGACAGACGTCTAGGCCTTGTCTGGCTGCCATCCGGCGTGCAAATATTTTTGTATTTTACATAACGAAATAATAATTTGATTTTTTTTTTTGACATTGTCTGGCTGCCATCCAGCGTGCAAATATGTTTGTATTTTACGTAACGAAATAATTTGTTTTTTTTTAACCACGGAGCATGCAAAATTGGAGACCCCTGCATTAGACTCTGGCTTTTGAACATTCGTATACTAATTTCTTGATAAATCCAGATTTTCTTTGTTGGGGGTGCTATAATTTTTCTTCGTTGGGGGTGCTATGGTCTTTCTTCTTTTTGGTCTTAAAATCCATTACGACCATATTCATTTGGATTTTTAAATAATTCTGTAATGGTCGATTACACCGTATGCTTGTCCTTTTTCTTCCTCACAGGCATTGTGTTTACGCAATCTCCACCAGACCTCCAGACCTTCCTATCTTTACACTTTTCCCATCTATTTCAATTAAGTCTTTCGTTACACCATCTTGCCATTTTTTCTTGGCCTGCCTCTTGATCTATTTCTTCCTGCTTTCCTCTCCACTCTGCCATTCTTCTAATAGTTTTTGTTTCCTCAAATTTTCTTATTATACCTTACCAATTGAACTAAGAACTTTAATCTGTGTGATAATATCTGCATTTTGTATTTCTCCATGCAACTCGTGATTCATTCTTCTTCTTCCTATATTCTATTCTAATCTAATTGTTGCTAAGATACTTCTCAGTATTCCTCTGTCAAATCTCTTCCTCCATAATCTTCATTTTCTATTAGTGTCCACGTTTCTGTAGCATATGTTACTACTGGTTTAATTAATGTTTGATATATCTTGACTTTTGTTTGCTTGCCAAATTTCTATTTTTCGGCATGTTTTATATATATATATATATATATATATAGATATAATAAGCCCCGTTTCCTTTTTGTAATCTTTCCTTAATTTCTCTTGTCTTTTACCATGTTTTGCTATATTAATTAACTTCTTCTAAAAATTTGTTTTAATATGTCTGACTTAACCTTGTCTCACACCAAAAGTGATGGGCCTCTAAGGCCTGTGAAAGCTTAATAATAATAATAATAATAATGTGTATGACATATATGGTAGATTTTACAGGTCTGAACCCCTGTTGGTAATCTTCTATTATTTTTCTAGGTATTCTTGCAATCTTTCCTTTATTATGTTGGCCATTATTTTATAACTTGTATGTAGCCGTGTGATCCCTCTGTAAATTTTTTTGTATTGGCACGATTTTTCATATGTTCCATTCTTGGGCAATTGCCGTTTTTGCCAAATGTTGCATATTAGCTGATGTAGTTGTGTGTGCAAATTTTTCCCTCATATTGCATCATTTGCGGTGCTTTACTGTTCTTCATTTCCTTTATGGCCTTTTCAACTTTATCCATTGTCGGTATTTCCAATTCTTCTTGGAGCTTTCCATTATTTGAGTTTTGTCTGTTCTTTCTTTTTAAGAATCTGGAATTTATCGTAGGTATTACAAATTCTGATATATTCTTTTTACTTTTTAAAACTTGGGATAATGTCTATGTCTTGTAATTTAATATAATTGTTGGTGGATTGAGAAATAGTTGTTAGCCGTAGTGTCAAGCTGTAGAAACAAGGATCATGACAATGACGATGATGATAAAATAATAAAACTTAACAATCTTTAACAGTGTTCAAGAGAATTTTTTTTAAATTAAAACATAAGGATTTTGTATTTTTACCTCCAGAATAAAAACTTCAAGTAAAACAAATGGTGAAAAACACCATTCAGGTAGTTTCTTTTTGGAGACTAATATGCTTCAGTGCTTGCGAAAAAATTGACATTTTTTAACAAAGCCAGAAGAAGACTATTAAGAGAAATGGTTTGATTTTAAATTGATCTCTTTTACATATTATCTATTTTTTTCAGTTACATTTTCTACATATTTATTTACAGAAATAATAATTATTTCTATATTTTATTATTTAATTTCGGTTTAATTCATTTGCTCCCTTCAAAATTATTTGTAGACCATCTTGAGCAACTTGAAACAAAATGCAATTACCCTATTTCTAAATATATTGGTGCTTGCAGATGTCAACAAGGAGAACCATACAAAGTAATGTTTACTCTAAATGAAAGTCCGCTAGAAATTCCTGGTTGTCAGGTTGGTTTATGCAACTGGAATGTGTTCAGAGACAAGACCGAAGAGGCACTCAGGAACTGCAATATGGATAACTGTTGGGGTGGTGCTGCTAGTGTCCAGTCAAGTTACATTATGTTCAGTTTAAGTGCAATTTCACTGCTACTTTTTTATAAGCTCATTTTCTAAGCTAACTCCAACCATCACTAATATGTAGATGTGCTCTGCAATAAACAGTAACGTACAAAGTTTTGATTATGAACTTGATCATCTAAAAGTATAAGCATTTAATAGATATGGCTTTAGTAGTTTTAAGAAATTTGTAGTAACACGACAAGGGCCTCAAAGGGGGATTTTCCCAAACAAATTTCCAGAGACTAATGCCTTGATTTGTGATTTTGGGCTTCAATTATTTTATATTATACCAATACAAATTTGGGAGTTTTAGAGCACTTCATTCTCATGAATTGTATCATTTTAAGATATTTAATATCTAAAAGCTTAAAATAAGTTACTTAGTTTTATATGTAATAACAGTGAACTTAACTTGGTATACTTTTGAAATTTATGTGTAAATGATTTATGCAACAGCTATTATAAATACCTAAACTTGCAAGGGTATTAAATGTGTCATATTACCCCACTCTTAAGTAATCCGAGTTTAGAAATTGTTTTATGAGGAATTATTCCTACCTCGGTTCTCTTTTACAAGACCAAACTATTGTGGAATGAAAGTATTTTTATATTTTATATAAGGCTTCAATGTGGATGAAATTCATTTAGTAAGTTTTTTATTTTTTTGAATAGTATTAATGCTATATTTTTTAAATTAATGTTTTATAAGGCAGTCACCAATTGTGTTTGTTGTGTATCAGATATTAGTACGTAAGATTATTGATTAAGTTTTTTTTGTATAAATAAGAAATAACAATGACAGAAAATTAATACAATAAGTTGCACCAACACCATTTTATTTGTACTGCCAAGGCTAGCTTATTAGATAATTAAAACTGTCCTAACTAATACTTTATTACCAGTAAATATTAGTTATATGTTTGTTTAAAATAAAAAAAAATTATATTGTTTCATTTATAAATAATTTGCATACCAGCTGCATATATTCTACCTATAACCCAGCCTTGGTTAATTTTTTAAAAATTACACCTAGCCGTTTTGTATGTACTTCAGAATTACCAGAGTTTTATTTACATCAAAAAGTAAATTAACTATGTGAATAAATTGTTACTTAATTATTTGAATGTCTATGAATTCGTTGCATATGTACCTAAGTTGATCTGAATAAAATTTTTGTCAATAATCTGTGGTAGATTTAGCGTAATTATTCAATGCATTTCAAAAACTGGTTGTTCTCAAAAATCAAGGACGTACCCAGCGAGGGGCAGGGGGACAGCTGCCCCCACCCCGCACAAGAAAATTCGTATCCTGCCCCGCCACACAGACAGACGTATCAATTCAGTATCGGTTTGAAGAAAGCCAGAACGTGTAATGAATATTAAGTAGTAGCAAGCGTACCTAGAGCAATCTGTCATGATATCTCAGAACTACTTTGCCGTTCGCCACTATTCTCCTTGCACCTGAATACGCCAGGTGGTTTTGAATTCTGAAAGCTTCTAGTAGCGTTGTACCTAACCAGTGTTGCCATTGCTACGGCAATTAGATAAAAATATTAAAAAATCTATGGCCTACGGCGGCAAATCCATTACCGTAGCGAAATCTACGGTAAACCGGACTTGCGAAAAAATATGATTATCCCCTTGATAGTTCCAACGCAACTTCGAATTTCTGGGATACCGTCGTTCCCGACAAGGTTTAGCTTGTGCGAGGAGCAATGAAAATACAACGCTTTATTGTACTTTTTCCTTAAAATCGCCTGCAAACCCCCTTCTTTCCCAGACATGGTGGAACATCCGTCGAAGCTTAACCCCACTCACTTATCAGGGTCTAGGTTGAAATTCATCACAAAATCTCCAATGGCTTTGGCAATACTTTTGGCATCAAGCCTTTCAAGCTCTACAAAGCTTAAAAATGTTCTTTGTCTGCAATATTCGCGGTTTCGTCAGCCAGAATGCTGTATGCGTAAGTTTTCTTAATCCTTGTGACGATTTGTTCCCTGATTGCAGTGCCACATAGATCAGTTATTTTATTTTGTATAATAAGTGATCGGTATGATGTATCTTTCGGTATATGCTTGGTATTTTAATTGCGAATCACCTGCTTCGATGCGTAAACGGCATAAGTGTATAAGTACGCCCTCATCCAGACTTTTGCCTCTGAGAGTTAAATGATACCCAGCCATTTTCCAGAAGATGGTTTTTCTTATCAACCATTACAGTGCCCTAATCGCTGCTGCTGGGGTTGGTATTTCTCTTTCGTTTTAAATTCACTGCAAAAAATAAAATATAACTTTTACTACACGTTGGCGTGGCCGTGGCATAACACATGCAAACGTAGATATCCAAATAAACGTCAATACTTACCTACCATTCTTACCAAAAAACTTATTGGTGACGATCTAGTCGAGACTAACTGAATATGGTAACAGCAACATTGCCTTCGAAAATAGTGCACTGTTTCATAATCTAGAGGGTTTAATTATTTATTCACGAAGTTCAAACACCATCTGTATCTTTAACAAGTTATAATGTATTTATACATACGAGGTCGGACAAATATATAATGGGATTGATCAAATACAAAGCATGAGAGGTAGCCATAGGTCCGTTGGAGACAGATCCGGCGAATAGGGAGGATGTTCTACGACTCGGACATTTATTGTCGCCAGAAACGTCTTCACAATCAAGGCAGAATGCACATGGGCATTGTCGTGTAAAAGGTGCCACTTGCCGGAGGCTGCCAAATGCGGTCGCACACGTCGAATGCGTTTTAGTAAACGCATCATGACACCCTTGTAGTACAGGCTAGTGACGGTGACACCCGGTGGCACAAATTCTTTGAAATGATGCCTTGACTGTCGAAGAAAGTGATCAGCATGGTCTTCACTTTAAATTTTTGGAGACGGAATTTCTTTGGCTTGGGAGACGTCTTCGATCACCATTCCAGGCTTTGTCTCTTGCTTTCTGAATCGTACTGGAAGCATCACGACTTGTCGTCAGTCACAATTGAAACCCAGAAAATTTGTGTCAATGTTGGCTGTTGCAATGAAGTCGCGGGAGGTGTCCATTCAATGCGCTTTTTGGCTCAGCGGTCAAATTGTGGGGGCAAATTTGGCACAGACCTCCCTTTTCTTCAAATACTTCTCCAAAATGGTTCTAATGGTTTCACGGCTAATACTCAGCTCCTGCTCCATCATTCTCAGTGCCAGTCGTCTATCAGCCGCCACAAGTTGTCGGACTTTTTCGATCGTTACGGGGTTTCTCGTTATGATCGGACGACCCGGCTTCTGATCATCGTAAAGGTCCTGCCGACCCTCACTAAATCTGGCAAACCACTCGAAAACGCGCGTACGGGACATGGTCTCATCACCGTACACAGTTTTCATCATCTCGAATGTCTCCGCGACCGTTTTCCCCAATTTGAAACAAAACTCAATGTTCGCTCTCTGTTCCATGTTTAACTTGTATCACATGTGACAGCTGCACTAACTTGTTCATTCGCGTACACAGCCTACCACGCAAGTTCTGACAGGATGCCGTTTTAGCTACAAAGTGATTTTTTAAAAAGTCAATTGCAGTAGGCTAGGGATTGTCCCGTCTATATTAAGCTTTAGAATCTGACAATATGAAAATTGTAACAGCATAGCTGCCAATAATTAAATAAAGAAGCTGTGAAAGCCGTAGGCTAGAGGTTAGCGCGTTAGACTTCTACGCTGAGGGTCCTGGGTTCAATTCCCAGTACCGGAACATCGGATTTTTAACGGCCGTTCTCCCTCGCAAGGCAATGGCAAACCAGCGAGGTATTCTGCCTAGTAAATCTTCTCT